>CAMRHE010001024.1:0-266612 GCA_947044405.1 Leptodactylus fallax
CCATGGTGCTCTGTATATTAGTATAGTAATTCCATGGTGCTCTGTATATTAGTATAGTAATTCCATGGTGCTCTGTATATTAGTATAGTAATTCCATGGTGCTCTGTATATTAGTATAGTAATTCCATGGTGCTCTGTATATTAGTATAGTAATTCCATGGTGCTCTGTATATTAGTATAGTAATTCCATGGTGCTCTGTATATTAGTATAGTAATTCCATGGTGCTCTGTATATTAGTATAGTAATTCCATGGTGCTCTGTATATTAGTATAGTAATTCCATGGTGCTCTGTATATTAGTATAGTAATTCCATGGTGCTCTGTATATTAGTATAGTAATTCCATGGTGCTCTGTATATTAGTATAGTAATTCCATGGTGCTCTGTATATTAGTATAGTAATTCCATGGTGCTCTGTATATTAGTATAGTAATTCCATGGTGCTCTGTATATTAGTATAGTAATTCCATGGTGCTCTGTATATTAGTATAGTAATTCCATGGTGCTCTGTATATTAGTATAGTAATTCCATGGTGCTCTGTATATTAGTATAGTAATTCCATGGTGCTCTGTATATTAGTATAGTAATTCCATGGTGCTCTGTATATTAGTATAGTAATTCCATGGTGCTCTGTATATTAGTATAGTAATTCCATGGTGCTCTGTATATTAGTATAGTAATTCCATGGTGCTCTGTATATTAGTATAGTAATTCCATGGTGCTCTGTATATTAGTATAGTAATTCCATGGTGCTCTGTATATTAGTATAGTAATTCCATGGTGCTCTGTATATTAGTATAGTAATTCCATGGTGCTCTGTATATTAGTATAGTAATTCCATGGTGCTCTGTATATTAGTATAGTAATTCCATGGTGCTCTGTATATTAGTATAGTAATTCCATGGTGCTCTGTATATTAGTATAGTAATTCCATGGTGCTCTGTATATTAGTATAGTAATTCCATGGTGGTGGTCTGTATATTAGTATAGTAATTCCATGGTGCTCTGTATATTAGTATAGTAATTCCATGGTGCTCTGTATATTAGTATAGTAATTCCATGGTGCTCTGTATATTAGTATAGTAATTCCATGGTGCTCTGTATATTAGTATAGTAATTCCATGGTGCTCTGTATATTAGTATAGTAATTCCATGGTGCTCTGTATATTAGTATAGTAATTCCATGGTGCTCTGTATATTAGTATAGTAATTCCATGGTGCTCTGTATATTAGTATAGTAATTCCATGGTGCTCTGTATATTAGTATAGTAATTCCATGGTGCTCTGTATATTAGTATAGTAATTCCATGGTGCTCTGTATATTAGTATAGTAATTCCATGGTGCTCTGTATATTAGTATAGTAATTCCATGGTGCTCTGTATATTAGTATAGTAATTCCATGGTGCTCTGTATATTAGTATAGTAATTCCATGGTGCTCTGTATATTAGTATAGTAATTCCATGGTGCTCTGTATATTAGTATAGTAATTCCATGGTGCTCTGTATATTAGTATAGTAATTCCATGGTGCTCTGTATATTAGTATAGTAATTCCATGGTGCTCTGTATATTAGTATAGTAATTCCATGGTGCTCTGTATATTAGTATAGTAATTCCATGGTGCTCTGTATATTAGTATAGTAATTCCATGGTGCTCTGTATATTAGTATAGTAATTCCATGGTGCTCTGTATATTAGTATAGTAATTCCATGGTGCTCTGTATATTAGTATAGTAATTCCATGGTGCTCTGTATATTAGTATAGTAATTCCATGGTGCTCTGTATATTAGTATAGTAATTCCATGGTGCTCTGTATATTAGTATAGTAATTCCATGGTGCTCTGTATATTAGTATAGTAATTCCATGGTGCTCTGTATATTAGTATAGTAATTCCATGGTGCTCTGTATATTAGTATAGTAATTCCATGGTGCTCTGTATATTAGTATAGTAATTCCATGGTGCTCTGTATATTAGTATAGTAATTCCATGGTGCTCTGTATATTAGTATAGTAATTCCATGGTGCTCTGTATATTAGTATAGTAATTCCATGGTGCTCTGTATATTAGTATAGTAATTCCATGGTGCTCTGTATATTAGTATAGTAATTCCATGGTGCTCTGTATATTAGTATAGTAATTCCATGGTGCTCTGTATATTAGTATAGTAATTCCATGGTGCTCTGTATATTAGTATAGTAATTCCATGGTGCTCTGTATATTAGTATAGTAATTCCATGGTGCTCTGTATATTAGTATAGTAATTCCATGGTGCTCTGTATATTAGTATAGTAATTCCATGGTGCTCTGTATATTAGTATAGTAATTCCATGGTGCTCTGTATATTAGTATAGTAATTCCATGGTGCTCTGTATATTAGTATAGTAATTCCATGGTGCTCTGTATATTAGTATAGTAATTCCATGGTGCTCTGTATATTAGTATAGTAATTCCATGGTGCTCTGTATATTAGTATAGTAATTCCATGGTGCTCTGTATATTAGTATAGTAATTCCATGGTGCTCTGTATATTAGTATAGTAATTCCATGGTGCTCTGTATATTAGTATAGTAATTCCATGGTGCTCTGTATATTAGTATAGTAATTCCATGGTGCTCTGTATATTAGTATAGTAATTCCATGGTGCTCTGTATATTAGTATAGTAATTCCATGGTGCTCTGTATATTAGTATAGTAATTCCATGGTGCTCTGTATATTAGTATAGTAATTCCATGGTGCTCTGTATATTAGTATAGTAATTCCATGGTGCTCTGTATATTAGTATAGTAATTCCATGGTGCTCTGTATATTAGTATAGTAATTCCATGGTGCTCTGTATATTAGTATAGTAATTCCATGGTGCTCTGTATATTAGTATAGTAATTCCATGGTGCTCTGTATATTAGTATAGTAATTCCATGGTGCTCTGTATATTAGTATAGTAATTCCATGGTGCTCTGTATATTAGTATAGTAATTCCATGGTGCTCTGTATATTAGTATAGTAATTCCATGGTGCTCTGTATATTAGTATAGTAATTCCATGGTGCTCTGTATATTAGTATAGTAATTCCATGGTGCTCTGTATATTAGTATAGTAATTCCATGGTGCTCTGTATATTAGTATAGTAATTCCATGGTGCTCTTATATTAGTATAGTAATTCCATGGTGTCTGTATATTAGTATAGTAATTCCATGGTGCTCTGTATATTAGTATAGTAATTCCATGGTGCTCTGTATATTAGTATAGTAATTCCATGGTGCTCTGTATATTAGTATAGTAATTCCATGGTGCTCTGTATATTAGTATAGTAATTCCATGGTGCTCTGTATATTAGTATAGTAATTCCATGGTGCTCTGTATATTAGTATAGTAATTCCATGGTGCTCTGTATATTAGTATAGTAATTCCATGGTGCTCTGTATATTAGTATAGTAATTCCATGGTGCTCTGTATATTAGTATAGTAATTCCATGGTGCTCTGTATATTAGTATAGTAATTCCATGGTGCTCTGTATATTAGTATAGTAATTCCATGGTGCTCTGTATATTAGTATAGTAATTCCATGGTGCTCTGTATATTAGTATAGTAATTCCATGGTGCTCTGTATATTAGTATAGTAATTCCATGGTGCTCTGTATATTAGTATAGTAATTCCATGGTGCTCTGTATATTAGTATAGTAATTCCATGGTGCTCTGTATATTAGTATAGTAATTCCATGGTGCTCTGTATATTAGTATAGTAATTCCATGGTGCTCTGTATATTAGTATAGTAATTCCATGGTGCTCTGTATATTAGTATAGTAATTCCATGGTGCTCTGTATATTAGTATAGTAATTCCATGGTGCTCTGTATATTAGTATAGTAATTCCATGGTGCTCTGTATATTAGTATAGTAATTCCATGGTGCTCTGTATATTAGTATAGTAATTCCATGGTGCTCTGTATATTAGTATAGTAATTCCATGGTGCTCTGTATATTAGTATAGTAATTCCATGGTGCTCTGTATATTAGTATAGTAATTCCATGGTGCTCTGTATATTAGTATAGTAATTCCATGGTGCTCTGTATATTAGTATAGTAATTCCATGGTGCTCTGTATATTAGTATAGTAATTCCATGGTGCTCTGTATATTAGTATAGTAATTCCATGGTGCTCTGTATATTAGTATAGTAATTCCATGGTGCTCTGTATATTAGTATAGTAATTCCATGGTGCTCTGTATATTAGTATAGTAATTCCATGGTGCTCTGTATATTAGTATAGTAATTCCATGGTGCTCTGTATATTAGTATAGTAATTCCATGGTGCTCTGTATATTAGTATAGTAATTCCATGGTGCTCTGTATATTAGTATAGTAATTCCATGGTGCTCTGTATATTAGTATAGTAATTCCATGGTGCTCTGTATATTAGTATAGTAATTCCATGGTGCTCTGTATATTAGTATAGTAATTCCATGGTGCTCTGTATATTAGTATAGTAATTCCATGGTGCTCTGTATATTAGTATAGTAATTCCATGGTGCTCTGTATATTAGTATAGTAATTCCATGGTGCTCTGTATATTAGTATAGTAATTCCATGGTGCTCTGTATATTAGTATAGTAATTCCATGGTGCTCTGTATATTAGTATAGTAATTCCATGGTGCTCTGTATATTAGTATAGTAATTCCATGGTGCTCTGTATATTAGTATAGTAATTCCATGGTGCTGTTGTATATTAGTATAGTAATTCCATGGTGCTCTGTATATTAGTATAGTAATTCCATGGTGCTCTGTATATTAGTATAGTAATTCCATGGTGCTCTGTATATTAGTATAGTAATTCCATGGTGCTCTGTATATTAGTATAGTAATTCCATGGTGCTCTGTATATTAGTATAGTAATTCCATGGTGCTCTGTATATTAGTATAGTAATTCCATGGTGCTCTGTATATTAGTATAGTAATTCCATGGTGCTCTGTATATTAGTATAGTAATTCCATGGTGCTCTGTATATTAGTATAGTAATTCCATGGTGCTCTGTATATTAGTATAGTAATTCCATGGTGCTCTGTATATTAGTATAGTAATTCCATGGTGCTCTGTATATTAGTATAGTAATTCCATGGTGCTCTGTATATTAGTATAGTAATTCCATGGTGCTCTGTATATTAGTATAGTAATTCCATGGTGCTCTGTATATTAGTATAGTAATTCCATGGTGCTCTGTATATTAGTATAGTAATTCCATGGTGCTCTGTATATTAGTATAGTAATTCCATGGTGCTCTGTATATTAGTATAGTAATTCCATGGTGCTCTGTATATTAGTATAGTAATTCCATGGTGCTCTGTATATTAGTATAGTAATTCCATGGTGCTCTGTATATTAGTATAGTAATTCCATGGTGCTCTGTATATTAGTATAGTAATTCCATGGTGCTCTGTATATTAGTATAGTAATTCCATGGTGCTCTGTATATTAGTATAGTAATTCCATGGTGCTCTGTATATTAGTATAGTAATTCCATGGTGCTCTGTATATTAGTATAGTAATTCCATGGTGCTCTGTATATTAGTATAGTAATTCCATGGTGCTCTGTATATTAGTATAGTAATTCCATGGTGCTCTGTATATTAGTATAGTAATTCCATGGTGCTCTGTATATTAGTATAGTAATTCCATGGTGCTCTGTATATTAGTATAGTAATTCCATGGTGCTCTGTATATTAGTATAGTAATTCCATGGTGCTCTGTATATTAGTATAGTAATTCCATGGTGCTCTGTATATTAGTATAGTAATTCCATGGTGCTCTGTATATTAGTATAGTAATTCCATGGTGCTCTGTATATTAGTATAGTAATTCCATGGTGCTCTGTATATTAGTATAGTAATTCCATGGTGCTCTGTATATTAGTATAGTAATTCCATGGTGCTCTGTATATTAGTATAGTAATTCCATGGTGCTCTGTATATTAGTATAGTAATTCCATGGTGCTCTGTATATTAGTATAGTAATTCCATGGTGCTCTGTATATTAGTATAGTAATTCCATGGTGCTCTGTATATTAGTATAGTAATTCCATGGTGCTCTGTATATTAGTATAGTAATTCCATGGTGCTCTGTATATTAGTATAGTAATTCCATGGTGCTCTGTATATTAGTATAGTAATTCCATGGTGCTCTGTATATTAGTATAGTAATTCCATGGTGCTCTGTATATTAGTATAGTAATTCCATGGTGCTCTGTATATTAGTATAGTAATTCCATGGTGCTCTGTATATTAGTATAGTAATTCCATGGTGCTCTGTATATTAGTATAGTAATTCCATGGTGCTCTGTATATTAGTATAGTAATTCCATGGTGCTCTGTATATTAGTATAGTAATTCCATGGTGCTCTGTATATTAGTATAGTAATTCCATGGTGCTCTGTATATTAGTATAGTAATTCCATGGTGCTCTGTATATTAGTATAGTAATTCCATGGTGCTCTGTATATTAGTATAGTAATTCCATGGTGCTCTGTATATTAGTATAGTAATTCCATGGTGCTCTGTATATTAGTATAGTAATTCCATGGTGCTCTGTATATTAGTATAGTAATTCCATGGTGCTCTGTATATTAGTATAGTAATTCCATGGTGCTCTGTATATTAGTATAGTAATTCCATGGTGCTCTGTATATTAGTATAGTAATTCCATGGTGCTCTGTATATTAGTATAGTAATTCCATGGTGCTCTGTATATTAGTATAGTAATTCCATGGTGCTCTGTATATTAGTATAGTAATTCCATGGTGCTCTGTATATTAGTATAGTAATTCCATGGTGCTCTGTATATTAGTATAGTAATTCCATGGTGCTCTGTATATTAGTATAGTAATTCCATGGTGCTCTGTATATTAGTATAGTAATTCCATGGTGCTCTGTATATTAGTATAGTAATTCCATGGTGCTCTGTATATTAGTATAGTAATTCCATGGTGCTCTGTATATTAGTATAGTAATTCCATGGTGCTCTGTATATTAGTATAGTAATTCCATGGTGCTCTGTATATTAGTATAGTAATTCCATGGTGCTCTGTATATTAGTATAGTAATTCCATGGTGCTCTGTATATTAGTATAGTAATTCCATGGTGCTCTGTATATTAGTATAGTAATTCCATGGTGCTCTGTATATTAGTATAGTAATTCCATGGTGCTCTGTATATTAGTATAGTAATTCCATGGTGCTCTGTATATTAGTATAGTAATTCCATGGTGCTCTGTATATTAGTATAGTAATTCCATGGTGCTCTGTATATTAGTATAGTAATTCCATGGTGCTCTGTATATTAGTATAGTAATTCCATGGTGCTCTGTATATTAGTATAGTAATTCCATGGTGCTCTGTATATTAGTATAGTAATTCCATGGTGCTCTGTATATTAGTATAGTAATTCCATGGTGCTGTGTATATTAGTATAGTAATTCCATGGTGCTCTGTATATTAGTATAGTAATTCCATGGTGCTCTGTATATTAGTATAGTAATTCCATGGTGCTCTGTATATTAGTATAGTAATTCCATGGTGCTCTGTATATTAGTATAGTAATTCCATGGTGCTCTGTATATTAGTATAGTAATTCCATGGTGCTCTGTATATTAGTATAGTAATTCCATGGTGCTCTGTATATTAGTATAGTAATTCCATGGTGCTCTGTATATTAGTATAGTAATTCCATGGTGCTCTGTATATTAGTATAGTAATTCCATGGTGCTCTGTATATTAGTATAGTAATTCCATGGTGCTCTGTATATTAGTATAGTAATTCCATGGTGCTCTGTATATTAGTATAGTAATTCCATGGTGCTCTGTATATTAGTATAGTAATTCCATGGTGCTCTGTATATTAGTATAGTAATTCCATGGTGCTCTGTATATTAGTATAGTAATTCCATGGTGCTCTGTATATTAGTATAGTAATTCCATGGTGCTCTGTATATTAGTATAGTAATTCCATGGTGCTCTGTATATTAGTATAGTAATTCCATGGTGCTCTGTATATTAGTATAGTAATTCCATGGTGCTCTGTATATTAGTATAGTAATTCCATGGTGCTCTGTATATTAGTATAGTAATTCCATGGTGCTCTGTATATTAGTATAGTAATTCCATGGTGCTCTGTATATTAGTATAGTAATTCCATGGTGCTCTGTATATTAGTATAGTAATTCCATGGTGCTCTGTATATTAGTATAGTAATTCCATGGTGCTCTGTATATTAGTATAGTAATTCCATGGTGCTCTGTATATTAGTATAGTAATTCCATGGTGCTCTGTATATTAGTATAGTAATTCCATGGTGCTCTGTATATTAGTATAGTAATTCCATGGTGCTCTGTATATTAGTATAGTAATCCCATGGTGCTCTGTATATTAGTATAGTAATTCCATGGTGCTCTGTATATTAGTATAGTAATTCCATGGTGCTCTGTATATTAGTATAGTAATTCCATGGTGCTCTGTATATTAGTATAGTAATTCCATGGTGCTCTGTATATTAGTATAGTAATTCCATGGTGCTCTGTATATTAGTATAGTAATTCCATGGTGCTCTGTATATTAGTATAGTAATTCCATGGTGCTCTGTATATTAGTATAGTAATTCCATGGTGCTCTGTATATTAGTATAGTAATTCCATGGTGCTCTGTATATTAGTATAGTAATTCCATGGTGCTCTGTATATTAGTATAGTAATTCCATGGTGCTCTGTATATTAGTATAGTAATTCCATGGTGCTCTGTATATTAGTATAGTAATTCCATGGTGCTCTGTATATTAGTATAGTAATTCCATGGTGCTCTGTATATTAGTATAGTAATTCCATGGTGCTCTGTATATTAGTATAGTAATTCCATGGTGCTCTGTATATTAGTATAGTAATTCCATGGTGCTCTGTATATTAGTATAGTAATTCCATGGTGCTCTGTATATTAGTATAGTAATTCCATGGTGCTCTGTATATTAGTATAGTAATTCCATGGTGCTCTGTATATTAGTATAGTAATTCCATGGTGCTCTGTATATTAGTATAGTAATTCCATGGTGCTCTGTATATTAGTATAGTAATTCCATGGTGCTCTGTATATTAGTATAGTAATTCCATGGTGCTCTGTATATTAGTATAGTAATTCCATGGTGCTCTGTATATTAGTATAGTAATTCCATGGTGCTCTGTATATTAGTATAGTAATTCCATGGTGCTCTGTATATTAGTATAGTAATTCCATGGTGCTCTGTATATTAGTATAGTAATTCCATGGTGCTCTGTATATTAGTATAGTAATTCCATGGTGCTCTGTATATTAGTATAGTAATTCCATGGTGCTCTGTATATTAGTATAGTAATTCCATGGTGCTCTGTATATTAGTATAGTAATTCCATGGTGCTCTGTATATTAGTATAGTAATTCCATGGTGCTCTGTATATTAGTATAGTAATTCCATGGTGCTCTGTATATTAGTATAGTAATTCCATGGTGCTCTGTATATTAGTATAGTAATTCCATGGTGCTCTGTATATTAGTATAGTAATTCCATGGTGCTCTGTATATTAGTATAGTAATTCCATGGTGCTCTGTATATTAGTATAGTAATTCCATGGTGCTCTGTATATTAGTATAGTAATTCCATGGTGCTCTGTATATTAGTATAGTAATTCCATGGTGCTCTGTATATTAGTATAGTAATTCCATGGTGCTCTGTATATTAGTATAGTAATTCCATGGTGCTCTGTATATTAGTATAGTAATTCCATGGTGCTCTGTATATTAGTATAGTAATTCCATGGTGCTCTGTATATTAGTATAGTAATTCCATGGTGCTCTGTATATTAGTATAGTAATTCCATGGTGCTCTGTATATTAGTATAGTAATTCCATGGTGCTCTGTATATTAGTATAGTAATTCCATGGTGCTCTGTATATTAGTATAGTAATTCCATGGTGCTCTGTATATTAGTATAGTAATTCCATGGTGCTCTGTATATTAGTATAGTAATTCCATGGTGCTCTGTATATTAGTATAGTAATCCCATGGTGCTCTGTATATTAGTATAGTAATTCCATGGTGCTCTGTATATTAGTATAGTAATTCCATGGTGCTCTGTATATTAGTATAGTAATTCCATGGTGCTCTGTATATTAGTATAGTAATTCCATGGTGCTCTGTATATTAGTATAGTAATTCCATGGTGCTCTGTATATTAGTATAGTAATTCCATGGTGCTCTGTATATTAGTATAGTAATTCCATGGTGCTCTGTATATTAGTATAGTAATTCCATGGTGCTCTGTATATTAGTATAGTAATTCCATGGTGCTCTGTATATTAGTATAGTAATTCCATGGTGCTCTGTATATTAGTATAGTAATTCCATGGTGCTCTGTATATTAGTATAGTAATTCCATGGTGCTCTGTATATTAGTATAGTAATTCCATGGTGCTCTGTATATTAGTATAGTAATTCCATGGTGCTCTGTATATTAGTATAGTAATTCCATGGTGCTCTGTATATTAGTATAGTAATTCCATGGTGCTCTGTATATTAGTATAGTAATTCCATGGTGCTCTGTATATTAGTATAGTAATTCCATGGTGCTCTGTATATTAGTATAGTAATTCCATGGTGCTCTGTATATTAGTATAGTAATTCCATGGTGCTCTGTATATTAGTATAGTAATTCCATGGTGCTCTGTATATTAGTATAGTAATTCCATGGTGCTCTGTATATTAGTATAGTAATTCCATGGTGCTCTGTATATTAGTATAGTAATTCCATGGTGCTCTGTATATTAGTATAGTAATTCCATGGTGCTCTGTATATTAGTATAGTAATTCCATGGTGCTCTGTATATTAGTATAGTAATTCCATGGTGCTCTGTATATTAGTATAGTAATTCCATGGTGCTCTGTATATTAGTATAGTAATTCCATGGTGCTCTGTATATTAGTATAGTAATTCCATGGTGCTCTGTATATTAGTATAGTAATTCCATGGTGCTCTGTATATTAGTATAGTAATTCCATGGTGCTCTGTATATTAGTATAGTAATTCCATGGTGCTCTGTATATTAGTATAGTAATTCCATGGTGCTCTGTATATTAGTATAGTAATTCCATGGTGCTCTGTATATTAGTATAGTAATTCCATGGTGCTCTGTATATTAGTATAGTAATTCCATGGTGCTCTGTATATTAGTATAGTAATTCCATGGTGCTCTGTATATTAGTATAGTAATTCCATGGTGCTCTGTATATTAGTATAGTAATTCCATGGTGCTCTGTATATTAGTATAGTAATTCCATGGTGCTCTGTATATTAGTATAGTAATTCCATGGTGCTCTGTATATTAGTATAGTAATTCCATGGTGCTCTGTATATTAGTATAGTAATTCCATGGTGCTCTGTATATTAGTATAGTAATTCCATGGTGCTCTGTATATTAGTATAGTAATTCCATGGTGCTCTGTATATTAGTATAGTAATTCCATGGTGCTCTGTATATTAGTATAGTAATTCCATGGTGCTCTGTATATTAGTATAGTAATTCCATGGTGCTCTGTATATTAGTATAGTAATTCCATGGTGCTCTGTATATTAGTATAGTAATTCCATGGTGCTCTGTATATTAGTATAGTAATTCCATGGTGCTCTGTATATTAGTATAGTAATTCCATGGTGCTCTGTATATTAGTATAGTAATTCCATGGTGCTCTGTATATTAGTATAGTAATTCCATGGTGCTCTGTATATTAGTATAGTAATTCCATGGTGCTCTGTATATTAGTATAGTAATTCCATGGTGCTCTGTATATTAGTATAGTAATTCCATGGTGCTCTGTATATTAGTATAGTAATTCCATGGTGCTCTGTATATTAGTATAGTAATTCCATGGTGCTCTGTATATTAGTATAGTAATTCCATGGTGCTCTGTATATTAGTATAGTAATTCCATGGTGCTCTGTATATTAGTATAGTAATTCCATGGTGCTCTGTATATTAGTATAGTAATTCCATGGTGCTCTGTATATTAGTATAGTAATTCCATGGTGCTCTGTATATTAGTATAGTAATTCCATGGTGCTCTGTATATTAGTATAGTAATTCCATGGTGCTCTGTATATTAGTATAGTAATTCCATGGTGCTCTGTATATTAGTATAGTAATTCCATGGTGCTCTGTATATTAGTATAGTAATTCCATGGTGCTCTGTATATTAGTATAGTAATTCCATGGTGCTCTGTATATTAGTATAGTAATTCCATGGTGCTCTGTATATTAGTATAGTAATTCCATGGTGCTCTGTATATTAGTATAGTAATTCCATGGTGCTCTGTATATTAGTATAGTAATTCCATGGTGCTCTGTATATTAGTATAGTAATTCCATGGTGCTCTGTATATTAGTATAGTAATTCCATGGTGCTCTGTATATTAGTATAGTAATTCCATGGTGCTCTGTATATTAGTATAGTAATTCCATGGTGCTCTGTATATTAGTATAGTAATTCCATGGTGCTCTGTATATTAGTATAGTAATTCCATGGTGCTCTGTATATTAGTATAGTAATTCCATGGTGCTCTGTATATTAGTATAGTAATTCCATGGTGCTCTGTATATTAGTATAGTAATTCCATGGTGCTCTGTATATTAGTATAGTAATTCCATGGTGCTCTGTATATTAGTATAGTAATTCCATGGTGCTCTGTATATTAGTATAGTAATTCCATGGTGCTCTGTATATTAGTATAGTAATTCCATGGTGCTCTGTATATTAGTATAGTAATTCCATGGTGCTCTGTATATTAGTATAGTAATTCCATGGTGCTCTGTATATTAGTATAGTAATTCCATGGTGCTCTGTATATTAGTATAGTAATTCCATGGTGCTCTGTATATTAGTATAGTAATTCCATGGTGCTCTGTATATTAGTATAGTAATTCCATGGTGCTCTGTATATTAGTATAGTAATTCCATGGTGCTCTGTATATTAGTATAGTAATTCCATGGTGCTCTGTATATTAGTATAGTAATTCCATGGTGCTCTGTATATTAGTATAGTAATTCCATGGTGCTCTGTATATTAGTATAGTAATTCCATGGTGCTCTGTATATTAGTATAGTAATTCCATGGTGCTCTGTATATTAGTATAGTAATTCCATGGTGCTCTGTATATTAGTATAGTAATTCCATGGTGCTCTGTATATTAGTATAGTAATTCCATGGTGCTCTGTATATTAGTATAGTAATTCCATGGTGCTCTGTATATTAGTATAGTAATTCCATGGTGCTCTGTATATTAGTATAGTAATTCCATGGTGCTCTGTATATTAGTATAGTAATTCCATGGTGCTCTGTATATTAGTATAGTAATTCCATGGTGCTCTGTATATTAGTATAGTAATTCCATGGTGCTCTGTATATTAGTATAGTAATTCCATGGTGCTCTGTATATTAGTATAGTAATTCCATGGTGCTCTGTATATTAGTATAGTAATTCCATGGTGCTCTGTATATTAGTATAGTAATTCCATGGTGCTCTGTATATTAGTATAGTAATTCCATGGTGCTCTGTATATTAGTATAGTAATTCCATGGTGCTCTGTATATTAGTATAGTAATTCCATGGTGCTCTGTATATTAGTATAGTAATTCCATGGTGCTCTGTATATTAGTATAGTAATTCCATGGTGCTCTGTATATTAGTATAGTAATTCCATGGTGCTCTGTATATTAGTATAGTAATTCCATGGTGCTCTGTATATTAGTATAGTAATTCCATGGTGCTCTGTATATTAGTATAGTAATTCCATGGTGCTCTGTATATTAGTATAGTAATTCCATGGTGCTCTGTATATTAGTATAGTAATTCCATGGTGCTCTGTATATTAGTATAGTAATTCCATGGTGCTCTGTATATTAGTATAGTAATTCCATGGTGCTCTGTATATTAGTATAGTAATTCCATGGTGCTCTGTATATTAGTATAGTAATTCCATGGTGCTCTGTATATTAGTATAGTAATTCCATGGTGCTCTGTATATTAGTATAGTAATTCCATGGTGCTCTGTATATTAGTATAGTAATTCCATGGTGCTCTGTATATTAGTATAGTAATTCCATGGTGCTCTGTATATTAGTATAGTAATTCCATGGTGCTCTGTATATTAGTATAGTAATTCCATGGTGCTCTGTATATTAGTATAGTAATTCCATGGTGCTCTGTATATTAGTATAGTAATTCCATGGTGCTCTGTATATTAGTATAGTAATTCCATGGTGCTCTGTATATTAGTATAGTAATTCCATGGTGCTCTGTATATTAGTATAGTAATTCCATGGTGCTCTGTATATTAGTATAGTAATTCCATGGTGCTCTGTATATTAGTATAGTAATTCCATGGTGCTCTGTATATTAGTATAGTAATTCCATGGTGCTCTGTATATTAGTATAGTAATTCCATGGTGCTCTGTATATTAGTATAGTAATTCCATGGTGCTCTGTATATTAGTATAGTAATTCCATGGTGCTCTGTATATTAGTATAGTAATTCCATGGTGCTCTGTATATTAGTATAGTAATTCCATGGTGCTCTGTATATTAGTATAGTAATTCCATGGTGCTCTGTATATTAGTATAGTAATTCCATGGTGCTCTGTATATTAGTATAGTAATTCCATGGTGCTCTGTATATTAGTATAGTAATTCCATGGTGCTCTGTATATTAGTATAGTAATTCCATGGTGCTCTGTATATTAGTATAGTAATTCCATGGTGCTCTGTATATTAGTATAGTAATTCCATGGTGCTCTGTATATTAGTATAGTAATTCCATGGTGCTCTGTATATTAGTATAGTAATTCCATGGTGCTCTGTATATTAGTATAGTAATTCCATGGTGCTCTGTATATTAGTATAGTAATTCCATGGTGCTCTGTATATTAGTATAGTAATTCCATGGTGCTCTGTATATTAGTATAGTAATTCCATGGTGCTCTGTATATTAGTATAGTAATTCCATGGTGCTCTGTATATTAGTATAGTAATTCCATGGTGCTCTGTATATTAGTATAGTAATTCCATGGTGCTCTGTATATTAGTATAGTAATTCCATGGTGCTCTGTATATTAGTATAGTAATTCCATGGTGCTCTGTATATTAGTATAGTAATTCCATGGTGCTCTGTATATTAGTATAGTAATTCCATGGTGCTCTGTATATTAGTATAGTAATTCCATGGTGCTCTGTATATTAGTATAGTAATTCCATGGTGCTCTGTATATTAGTATAGTAATTCCATGGTGCTCTGTATATTAGTATAGTAATTCCATGGTGCTCTGTATATTAGTATAGTAATTCCATGGTGCTCTGTATATTAGTATAGTAATTCCATGGTGCTCTGTATATTAGTATAGTAATTCCATGGTGCTCTGTATATTAGTATAGTAATTCCATGGTGCTCTGTATATTAGTATAGTAATTCCATGGTGCTCTGTATATTAGTATAGTAATTCCATGGTGCTCTGTATATTAGTATAGTAATTCCATGGTGCTCTGTATATTAGTATAGTAATTCCATGGTGCTCTGTATATTAGTATAGTAATTCCATGGTGCTCTGTATATTAGTATAGTAATTCCATGGTGCTCTGTATATTAGTATAGTAATTCCATGGTGCTCTGTATATTAGTATAGTAATTCCATGGTGCTCTGTATATTAGTATAGTAATTCCATGGTGCTCTGTATATTAGTATAGTAATTCCATGGTGCTCTGTATATTAGTATAGTAATTCCATGGTGCTCTGTATATTAGTATAGTAATTCCATGGTGCTCTGTATATTAGTATAGTAATTCCATGGTGCTCTGTATATTAGTATAGTAATTCCATGGTGCTCTGTATATTAGTATAGTAATTCCATGGTGCTCTGTATATTAGTATAGTAATTCCATGGTGCTCTGTATATTAGTATAGTAATTCCATGGTGCTCTGTATATTAGTATAGTAATTCCATGGTGCTCTGTATATTAGTATAGTAATTCCATGGTGCTCTGTATATTAGTATAGTAATTCCATGGTGCTCTGTATATTAGTATAGTAATTCCATGGTGCTCTGTATATTAGTATAGTAATTCCATGGTGCTCTGTATATTAGTATAGTAATTCCATGGTGCTCTGTATATTAGTATAGTAATTCCATGGTGCTCTGTATATTAGTATAGTAATTCCATGGTGCTCTGTATATTAGTATAGTAATTCCATGGTGCTCTGTATATTAGTATAGTAATTCCATGGTGCTCTGTATATTAGTATAGTAATTCCATGGTGCTCTGTATATTAGTATAGTAATTCCATGGTGCTCTGTATATTAGTATAGTAATTCCATGGTGCTCTGTATATTAGTATAGTAATTCCATGGTGCTCTGTATATTAGTATAGTAATTCCATGGTGCTCTGTATATTAGTATAGTAATTCCATGGTGCTCTGTATATTAGTATAGTAATTCCATGGTGCTCTGTATATTAGTATAGTAATTCCATGGTGCTCTGTATATTAGTATAGTAATTCCATGGTGCTCTGTATATTAGTATAGTAATTCCATGGTGCTCTGTATATTAGTATAGTAATTCCATGGTGCTCTGTATATTAGTATAGTAATTCCATGGTGCTCTGTATATTAGTATAGTAATTCCATGGTGCTCTGTATATTAGTATAGTAATTCCATGGTGCTCTGTATATTAGTATAGTAATTCCATGGTGCTCTGTATATTAGTATAGTAATTCCATGGTGCTCTGTATATTAGTATAGTAATTCCATGGTGCTCTGTATATTAGTATAGTAATTCCATGGTGCTCTGTATATTAGTATAGTAATTCCATGGTGCTCTGTATATTAGTATAGTAATTCCATGGTGCTCTGTATATTAGTATAGTAATTCCATGGTGCTCTGTATATTAGTATAGTAATTCCATGGTGCTCTGTATATTAGTATAGTAATTCCATGGTGCTCTGTATATTAGTATAGTAATTCCATGGTGCTCTGTATATTAGTATAGTAATTCCATGGTGCTCTGTATATTAGTATAGTAATTCCATGGTGCTCTGTATATTAGTATAGTAATTCCATGGTGCTCTGTATATTAGTATAGTAATTCCATGGTGCTCTGTATATTAGTATAGTAATTCCATGGTGCTCTGTATATTAGTATAGTAATTCCATGGTGCTCTGTATATTAGTATAGTAATTCCATGGTGCTCTGTATATTAGTATAGTAATTCCATGGTGCTCTGTATATTAGTATAGTAATTCCATGGTGCTCTGTATATTAGTATAGTAATTCCATGGTGCTCTGTATATTAGTATAGTAATTCCATGGTGCTCTGTATATTAGTATAGTAATTCCATGGTGCTCTGTATATTAGTATAGTAATTCCATGGTGCTCTGTATATTAGTATAGTAATTCCATGGTGCTCTGTATATTAGTATAGTAATTCCATGGTGCTCTGTATATTAGTATAGTAATTCCATGGTGCTCTGTATATTAGTATAGTAATTCCATGGTGCTCTGTATATTAGTATAGTAATTCCATGGTGCTCTGTATATTAGTATAGTAATTCCATGGTGCTCTGTATATTAGTATAGTAATTCCATGGTGCTCTGTATATTAGTATAGTAATTCCATGGTGCTCTGTATATTAGTATAGTAATTCCATGGTGCTCTGTATATTAGTATAGTAATTCCATGGTGCTCTGTATATTAGTATAGTAATTCCATGGTGCTCTGTATATTAGTATAGTAATTCCATGGTGCTCTGTATATTAGTATAGTAATTCCATGGTGCTCTGTATATTAGTATAGTAATTCCATGGTGCTCTGTATATTAGTATAGTAATTCCATGGTGCTCTGTATATTAGTATAGTAATTCCATGGTGCTCTGTATATTAGTATAGTAATTCCATGGTGCTCTGTATATTAGTATAGTAATTCCATGGTGCTCTGTATATTAGTATAGTAATTCCATGGTGCTCTGTATATTAGTATAGTAATTCCATGGTGCTCTGTATATTAGTATAGTAATTCCATGGTGCTCTGTATATTAGTATAGTAATTCCATGGTGCTCTGTATATTAGTATAGTAATTCCATGGTGCTCTGTATATTAGTATAGTAATTCCATGGTGCTCTGTATATTAGTATAGTAATTCCATGGTGCTCTGTATATTAGTATAGTAATTCCATGGTGCTCTGTATATTAGTATAGTAATTCCATGGTGCTCTGTATATTAGTATAGTAATTCCATGGTGCTCTGTATATTAGTATAGTAATTCCATGGTGCTCTGTATATTAGTATAGTAATTCCATGGTGCTCTGTATATTAGTATAGTAATTCCATGGTGCTCTGTATATTAGTATAGTAATTCCATGGTGCTCTGTATATTAGTATAGTAATTCCATGGTGCTCTGTATATTAGTATAGTAATTCCATGGTGCTCTGTATATTAGTATAGTAATTCCATGGTGCTCTGTATATTAGTATAGTAATTCCATGGTGCTCTGTATATTAGTATAGTAATTCCATGGTGCTCTGTATATTAGTATAGTAATTCCATGGTGCTCTGTATATTAGTATAGTAATTCCATGGTGCTCTGTATATTAGTATAGTAATTCCATGGTGCTCTGTATATTAGTATAGTAATTCCATGGTGCTCTGTATATTAGTATAGTAATTCCATGGTGCTCTGTATATTAGTATAGTAATTCCATGGTGCTCTGTATATTAGTATAGTAATTCCATGGTGCTCTGTATATTAGTATAGTAATTCCATGGTGCTCTGTATATTAGTATAGTAATTCCATGGTGCTCTGTATATTAGTATAGTAATTCCATGGTGCTCTGTATATTAGTATAGTAATTCCATGGTGCTCTGTATATTAGTATAGTAATTCCATGGTGCTCTGTATATTAGTATAGTAATTCCATGGTGCTCTGTATATTAGTATAGTAATTCCATGGTGCTCTGTATATTAGTATAGTAATTCCATGGTGCTCTGTATATTAGTATAGTAATTCCATGGTGCTCTGTATATTAGTATAGTAATTCCATGGTGCTCTGTATATTAGTATAGTAATTCCATGGTGCTCTGTATATTAGTATAGTAATTCCATGGTGCTCTGTATATTAGTATAGTAATTCCATGGTGCTCTGTATATTAGTATAGTAATTCCATGGTGCTCTGTATATTAGTATAGTAATTCCATGGTGCTCTGTATATTAGTATAGTAATTCCATGGTGCTCTGTATATTAGTATAGTAATTCCATGGTGCTCTGTATATTAGTATAGTAATTCCATGGTGCTCTGTATATTAGTATAGTAATTCCATGGTGCTCTGTATATTAGTATAGTAATTCCATGGTGCTCTGTATATTAGTATAGTAATTCCATGGTGCTCTGTATATTAGTATAGTAATTCCATGGTGCTCTGTATATTAGTATAGTAATTCCATGGTGCTCTGTATATTAGTATAGTAATTCCATGGTGCTCTGTATATTAGTATAGTAATTCCATGGTGCTCTGTATATTAGTATAGTAATTCCATGGTGCTCTGTATATTAGTATAGTAATTCCATGGTGCTCTGTATATTAGTATAGTAATTCCATGGTGCTCTGTATATTAGTATAGTAATTCCATGGTGCTCTGTATATTAGTATAGTAATTCCATGGTGCTCTGTATATTAGTATAGTAATTCCATGGTGCTCTGTATATTAGTATAGTAATTCCATGGTGCTCTGTATATTAGTATAGTAATTCCATGGTGCTCTGTATATTAGTATAGTAATTCCATGGTGCTCTGTATATTAGTATAGTAATTCCATGGTGCTCTGTATATTAGTATAGTAATTCCATGGTGCTCTGTATATTAGTATAGTAATTCCATGGTGCTCTGTATATTAGTATAGTAATTCCATGGTGCTCTGTATATTAGTATAGTAATTCCATGGTGCTCTGTATATTAGTATAGTAATTCCATGGTGCTCTGTATATTAGTATAGTAATTCCATGGTGCTCTGTATATTAGTATAGTAATTCCATGGTGCTCTGTATATTAGTATAGTAATTCCATGGTGCTCTGTATATTAGTATAGTAATTCCATGGTGCTCTGTATATTAGTATAGTAATTCCATGGTGCTCTGTATATTAGTATAGTAATTCCATGGTGCTCTGTATATTAGTATAGTAATTCCATGGTGCTCTGTATATTAGTATAGTAATTCCATGGTGCTCTGTATATTAGTATAGTAATTCCATGGTGCTCTGTATATTAGTATAGTAATTCCATGGTGCTCTGTATATTAGTATAGTAATTCCATGGTGCTCTGTATATTAGTATAGTAATTCCATGGTGCTCTGTATATTAGTATAGTAATTCCATGGTGCTCTGTATATTAGTATAGTAATTCCATGGTGCTCTGTATATTAGTATAGTAATTCCATGGTGCTCTGTATATTAGTATAGTAATTCCATGGTGCTCTGTATATTAGTATAGTAATTCCATGGTGCTCTGTATATTAGTATAGTAATTCCATGGTGCTCTGTATATTAGTATAGTAATTCCATGGTGCTCTGTATATTAGTATAGTAATTCCATGGTGCTCTGTATATTAGTATAGTAATTCCATGGTGCTCTGTATATTAGTATAGTAATTCCATGGTGCTCTGTATATTAGTATAGTAATTCCATGGTGCTCTGTATATTAGTATAGTAATTCCATGGTGCTCTGTATATTAGTATAGTAATTCCATGGTGCTCTGTATATTAGTATAGTAATTCCATGGTGCTCTGTATATTAGTATAGTAATTCCATGGTGCTCTGTATATTAGTATAGTAATTCCATGGTGCTCTGTATATTAGTATAGTAATTCCATGGTGCTCTGTATATTAGTATAGTAATTCCATGGTGCTCTGTATATTAGTATAGTAATTCCATGGTGCTCTGTATATTAGTATAGTAATTCCATGGTGCTCTGTATATTAGTATAGTAATTCCATGGTGCTCTGTATATTAGTATAGTAATTCCATGGTGCTCTGTATATTAGTATAGTAATTCCATGGTGCTCTGTATATTAGTATAGTAATTCCATGGTGCTCTGTATATTAGTATAGTAATTCCATGGTGCTCTGTATATTAGTATAGTAATTCCATGGTGCTCTGTATATTAGTATAGTAATTCCATGGTGCTCTGTATATTAGTATAGTAATTCCATGGTGCTCTGTATATTAGTATAGTAATTCCATGGTGCTCTGTATATTAGTATAGTAATTCCATGGTGCTCTGTATATTAGTATAGTAATTCCATGGTGCTCTGTATATTAGTATAGTAATTCCATGGTGCTCTGTATATTAGTATAGTAATTCCATGGTGCTCTGTATATTAGTATAGTAATTCCATGGTGCTCTGTATATTAGTATAGTAATTCCATGGTGCTCTGTATATTAGTATAGTAATTCCATGGTGCTCTGTATATTAGTATAGTAATTCCATGGTGCTCTGTATATTAGTATAGTAATTCCATGGTGCTCTGTATATTAGTATAGTAATTCCATGGTGCTCTGTATATTAGTATAGTAATTCCATGGTGCTCTGTATATTAGTATAGTAATTCCATGGTGCTCTGTATATTAGTATAGTAATTCCATGGTGCTCTGTATATTAGTATAGTAATTCCATGGTGCTCTGTATATTAGTATAGTAATTCCATGGTGCTCTGTATATTAGTATAGTAATTCCATGGTGCTCTGTATATTAGTATAGTAATTCCATGGTGCTCTGTATATTAGTATAGTAATTCCATGGTGCTCTGTATATTAGTATAGTAATTCCATGGTGCTCTGTATATTAGTATAGTAATTCCATGGTGCTCTGTATATTAGTATAGTAATTCCATGGTGCTCTGTATATTAGTATAGTAATTCCATGGTGCTCTGTATATTAGTATAGTAATTCCATGGTGCTCTGTATATTAGTATAGTAATTCCATGGTGCTCTGTATATTAGTATAGTAATTCCATGGTGCTCTGTATATTAGTATAGTAATTCCATGGTGCTCTGTATATTAGTATAGTAATTCCATGGTGCTCTGTATATTAGTATAGTAATTCCATGGTGCTCTGTATATTAGTATAGTAATTCCATGGTGCTCTGTATATTAGTATAGTAATTCCATGGTGCTCTGTATATTAGTATAGTAATTCCATGGTGCTCTGTATATTAGTATAGTAATTCCATGGTGCTCTGTATATTAGTATAGTAATTCCATGGTGCTCTGTATATTAGTATAGTAATTCCATGGTGCTCTGTATATTAGTATAGTAATTCCATGGTGCTCTGTATATTAGTATAGTAATTCCATGGTGCTCTGTATATTAGTATAGTAATTCCATGGTGCTCTGTATATTAGTATAGTAATTCCATGGTGCTCTGTATATTAGTATAGTAATTCCATGGTGCTCTGTATATTAGTATAGTAATTCCATGGTGCTCTGTATATTAGTATAGTAATTCCATGGTGCTCTGTATATTAGTATAGTAATTCCATGGTGCTCTGTATATTAGTATAGTAATTCCATGGTGCTCTGTATATTAGTATAGTAATTCCATGGTGCTCTGTATATTAGTATAGTAATTCCATGGTGCTCTGTATATTAGTATAGTAATTCCATGGTGCTCTGTATATTAGTATAGTAATTCCATGGTGCTCTGTATATTAGTATAGTAATTCCATGGTGCTCTGTATATTAGTATAGTAATTCCATGGTGCTCTGTATATTAGTATAGTAATTCCATGGTGCTCTGTATATTAGTATAGTAATTCCATGGTGCTCTGTATATTATTATAGTAATTCCATGGTGCTCTGTATATTAGTATAGTAATTCCATGGTGCTCTGTATATTAGTATAGTAATTCCATGGTGCTCTGTATATTAGTATAGTAATTCCATGGTGCTCTGTATATTAGTATAGTAATTCCATGGTGCTCTGTATATTAGTATAGTAATTCCATGGTGCTCTGTATATTAGTATAGTAATTCCATGGTGCTCTGTATATTAGTATAGTAATTCCATGGTGCTCTGTATATTAGTATAGTAATTCCATGGTGCTCTGTATATTAGTATAGTAATTCCATGGTGCTCTGTATATTAGTATAGTAATTCCATGGTGCTCTGTATATTAGTATAGTAATTCCATGGTGCTCTGTATATTAGTATAGTAATTCCATGGTGCTCTGTATATTAGTATAGTAATTCCATGGTGCTCTGTATATTAGTATAGTAATTCCATGGTGCTCTGTATATTAGTATAGTAATTCCATGGTGCTCTGTATATTAGTATAGTAATTCCATGGTGCTCTGTATATTAGTATAGTAATTCCATGGTGCTCTGTATATTAGTATAGTAATTCCATGGTGCTCTGTATATTAGTATAGTAATTCCATGGTGCTCTGTATATTAGTATAGTAATTCCATGGTGCTCTGTATATTAGTATAGTAATTCCATGGTGCTCTGTATATTAGTATAGTAATTCCATGGTGCTCTGTATATTAGTATAGTAATTCCATGGTGCTCTGTATATTAGTATAGTAATTCCATGGTGCTCTGTATATTAGTATAGTAATTCCATGGTGCTCTGTATATTAGTATAGTAATTCCATGGTGCTCTGTATATTAGTATAGTAATTCCATGGTGCTCTGTATATTAGTATAGTAATTCCATGGTGCTCTGTATATTAGTATAGTAATTCCATGGTGCTCTGTATATTAGTATAGTAATTCCATGGTGCTCTGTATATTAGTATAGTAATTCCATGGTGCTCTGTATATTAGTATAGTAATTCCATGGTGCTCTGTATATTAGTATAGTAATTCCATGGTGCTCTGTATATTAGTATAGTAATTCCATGGTGCTCTGTATATTAGTATAGTAATTCCATGGTGCTCTGTATATTAGTATAGTAATTCCATGGTGCTCTGTATATTAGTATAGTAATTCCATGGTGCTCTGTATATTAGTATAGTAATTCCATGGTGCTCTGTATATTAGTATAGTAATTCCATGGTGCTCTGTATATTAGTATAGTAATTCCATGGTGCTCTGTATATTAGTATAGTAATTCCATGGTGCTCTGTATATTAGTATAGTAATTCCATGGTGCTCTGTATATTAGTATAGTAATTCCATGGTGCTCTGTATATTAGTATAGTAATTCCATGGTGCTCTGTATATTAGTATAGTAATTCCATGGTGCTCTGTATATTAGTATAGTAATTCCATGGTGCTCTGTATATTAGTATAGTAATTCCATGGTGCTCTGTATATTAGTATAGTAATTCCATGGTGCTCTGTATATTAGTATAGTAATTCCATGGTGCTCTGTATATTAGTATAGTAATTCCATGGTGCTCTGTATATTAGTATAGTAATTCCATGGTGCTCTGTATATTAGTATAGTAATTCCATGGTGCTCTGTATATTAGTATAGTAATTCCATGGTGCTCTGTATATTAGTATAGTAATTCCATGGTGCTCTGTATATTAGTATAGTAATTCCATGGTGCTCTGTATATTAGTATAGTAATTCCATGGTGCTCTGTATATTAGTATAGTAATTCCATGGTGCTCTGTATATTAGTATAGTAATTCCATGGTGCTCTGTATATTAGTATAGTAATTCCATGGTGCTCTGTATATTAGTATAGTAATTCCATGGTGCTCTGTATATTAGTATAGTAATTCCATGGTGCTCTGTATATTAGTATAGTAATTCCATGGTGCTCTGTATATTAGTATAGTAATTCCATGGTGCTCTGTATATTAGTATAGTAATTCCATGGTGCTCTGTATATTAGTATAGTAATTCCATGGTGCTCTGTATATTAGTATAGTAATTCCATGGTGCTCTGTATATTAGTATAGTAATTCCATGGTGCTCTGTATATTAGTATAGTAATTCCATGGTGCTCTGTATATTAGTATAGTAATTCCATGGTGCTCTGTATATTAGTATAGTAATTCCATGGTGCTCTGTATATTAGTATAGTAATTCCATGGTGCTCTGTATATTAGTATAGTAATTCCATGGTGCTCTGTATATTAGTATAGTAATTCCATGGTGCTCTGTATATTAGTATAGTAATTCCATGGTGCTCTGTATATTAGTATAGTAATTCCATGGTGCTCTGTATATTAGTATAGTAATTCCATGGTGCTCTGTATATTAGTATAGTAATTCCATGGTGCTCTGTATATTAGTATAGTAATTCCATGGTGCTCTGTATATTAGTATAGTAATTCCATGGTGCTCTGTATATTAGTATAGTAATTCCATGGTGCTCTGTATATTAGTATAGTAATTCCATGGTGCTCTGTATATTAGTATAGTAATTCCATGGTGCTCTGTATATTAGTATAGTAATTCCATGGTGCTCTGTATATTAGTATAGTAATTCCATGGTGCTCTGTATATTAGTATAGTAATTCCATGGTGCTCTGTATATTAGTATAGTAATTCCATGGTGCTCTGTATATTAGTATAGTAATTCCATGGTGCTCTGTATATTAGTATAGTAATTCCATGGTGCTCTGTATATTAGTATAGTAATTCCATGGTGCTCTGTATATTAGTATAGTAATTCCATGGTGCTCTGTATATTAGTATAGTAATTCCATGGTGCTCTGTATATTAGTATAGTAATTCCATGGTGCTCTGTATATTAGTATAGTAATTCCATGGTGCTCTGTATATTAGTATAGTAATTCCATGGTGCTCTGTATATTAGTATAGTAATTCCATGGTGCTCTGTATATTAGTATAGTAATTCCATGGTGCTCTGTATATTAGTATAGTAATTCCATGGTGCTCTGTATATTAGTATAGTAATTCCATGGTGCTCTGTATATTAGTATAGTAATTCCATGGTGCTCTGTATATTAGTATAGTAATTCCATGGTGCTCTGTATATTAGTATAGTAATTCCATGGTGCTCTGTATATTAGTATAGTAATTCCATGGTGCTCTGTATATTAGTATAGTAATTCCATGGTGCTCTGTATATTAGTATAGTAATTCCATGGTGCTCTGTATATTAGTATAGTAATTCCATGGTGCTCTGTATATTAGTATAGTAATTCCATGGTGCTCTGTATATTAGTATAGTAATTCCATGGTGCTCTGTATATTAGTATAGTAATTCCATGGTGCTCTGTATATTAGTATAGTAATTCCATGGTGCTCTGTATATTAGTATAGTAATTCCATGGTGCTCTGTATATTAGTATAGTAATTCCATGGTGCTCTGTATATTAGTATAGTAATTCCATGGTGCTCTGTATATTAGTATAGTAATTCCATGGTGCTCTGTATATTAGTATAGTAATTCCATGGTGCTCTGTATATTAGTATAGTAATTCCATGGTGCTCTGTATATTAGTATAGTAATTCCATGGTGCTCTGTATATTAGTATAGTAATTCCATGGTGCTCTGTATATTAGTATAGTAATTCCATGGTGCTCTGTATATTAGTATAGTAATTCCATGGTGCTCTGTATATTAGTATAGTAATTCCATGGTGCTCTGTATATTAGTATAGTAATTCCATGGTGCTCTGTATATTAGTATAGTAATTCCATGGTGCTCGTGTATATTAGTATAGTAATTCCATGGTGCTCTGTATATTAGTATAGTAATTCCATGGTGCTCTGTATATTAGTATAGTAATTCCATGGTGCTCTGTATATTAGTATAGTAATTCCATGGTGCTCTGTATATTAGTATAGTAATTCCATGGTGCTCTGTATATTAGTATAGTAATTCCATGGTGCTCTGTATATTAGTATAGTAATTCCATGGTGCTCTGTATATTAGTATAGTAATTCCATGGTGCTCTGTATATTAGTATAGTAATTCCATGGTGCTCTGTATATTAGTATAGTAATTCCATGGTGCTCTGTATATTAGTATAGTAATTCCATGGTGCTCTGTATATTAGTATAGTAATTCCATGGTGCTCTGTATATTAGTATAGTAATTCCATGGTGCTCTGTATATTAGTATAGTAATTCCATGGTGCTCTGTATATTAGTATAGTAATTCCATGGTGCTCTGTATATTAGTATAGTAATTCCATGGTGCTCTGTATATTATTATAGTAATTCCATGGTGCTCTGTATATTAGTATAGTAATTCCATGGTGCTCTGTATATTAGTATAGTAATTCCATGGTGCTCTGTATATTAGTATAGTAATTCCATGGTGCTCTGTATATTAGTATAGTAATTCCATGGTGCTCTGTATATTAGTATAGTAATTCCATGGTGCTCTGTATATTAGTATAGTAATTCCATGGTGCTCTGTATATTAGTATAGTAATTCCATGGTGCTCTGTATATTAGTATAGTAATTCCATGGTGCTCTGTATATTAGTATAGTAATTCCATGGTGCTCTGTATATTAGTATAGTAATTCCATGGTGCTCTGTATATTAGTATAGTAATTCCATGGTGCTCTGTATATTAGTATAGTAATTCCATGGTGCTCTGTATATTAGTATAGTAATTCCATGGTGCTCTGTATATTAGTATAGTAATTCCATGGTGCTCTGTATATTAGTATAGTAATTCCATGGTGCTCTGTATATTAGTATAGTAATTCCATGGTGCTCTGTATATTAGTATAGTAATTCCATGGTGCTCTGTATATTAGTATAGTAATTCCATGGTGCTCTGTATATTAGTATAGTAATTCCATGGTGCTCTGTATATTAGTATAGTAATTCCATGGTGCTCTGTATATTAGTATAGTAATTCCATGGTGCTCTGTATATTAGTATAGTAATTCCATGGTGCTCTGTATATTAGTATAGTAATTCCATGGTGCTCTGTATATTAGTATAGTAATTCCATGGTGCTCTGTATATTAGTATAGTAATTCCATGGTGCTCTGTATATTAGTATAGTAATTCCATGGTGCTCTGTATATTAGTATAGTAATTCCATGGTGCTCTGTATATTAGTATAGTAATTCCATGGTGCTCTGTATATTAGTATAGTAATTCCATGGTGCTCTGTATATTAGTATAGTAATTCCATGGTGCTCTGTATATTAGTATAGTAATTCCATGGTGCTCTGTATATTAGTATAGTAATTCCATGGTGCTCTGTATATTAGTATAGTAATTCCATGGTGCTCTGTATATTAGTATAGTAATTCCATGGTGCTCTGTATATTAGTATAGTAATTCCATGGTGCTCTGTATATTAGTATAGTAATTCCATGGTGCTCTGTATATTAGTATAGTAATTCCATGGTGCTCTGTATATTAGTATAGTAATTCCATGGTGCTCTGTATATTAGTATAGTAATTCCATGGTGCTCTGTATATTAGTATAGTAATTCCATGGTGCTCTGTATATTAGTATAGTAATTCCATGGTGCTCTGTATATTAGTATAGTAATTCCATGGTGCTCTGTATATTAGTATAGTAATTCCATGGTGCTCTGTATATTAGTATAGTAATTCCATGGTGCTCTGTATATTAGTATAGTAATTCCATGGTGCTCTGTATATTAGTATAGTAATTCCATGGTGCTCTGTATATTAGTATAGTAATTCCATGGTGCTCTGTATATTAGTATAGTAATTCCATGGTGCTCTGTATATTAGTATAGTAATTCCATGGTGCTCTGTATATTAGTATAGTAATTCCATGGTGCTCTGTATATTAGTATAGTAATTCCATGGTGCTCTGTATATTAGTATAGTAATTCCATGGTGCTCTGTATATTAGTATAGTAATTCCATGGTGCTCTGTATATTAGTATAGTAATTCCATGGTGCTCTGTATATTAGTATAGTAATTCCATGGTGCTCTGTATATTAGTATAGTAATTCCATGGTGCTCTGTATATTAGTATAGTAATTCCATGGTGCTCTGTATATTAGTATAGTAATTCCATGGTGCTCTGTATATTAGTATAGTAATTCCATGGTGCTCTGTATATTAGTATAGTAATTCCATGGTGCTCTGTATATTAGTATAGTAATTCCATGGTGCTCTGTATATTAGTATAGTAATTCCATGGTGCTCTGTATATTAGTATAGTAATTCCATGGTGCTCTGTATATTAGTATAGTAATTCCATGGTGCTCTGTATATTAGTATAGTAATTCCATGGTGCTCTGTATATTAGTATAGTAATTCCATGGTGCTCTGTATATTAGTATAGTAATTCCATGGTGCTCTGTATATTAGTATAGTAATTCCATGGTGCTCTGTATATTAGTATAGTAATTCCATGGTGCTCTGTATATTAGTATAGTAATTCCATGGTGCTCTGTATATTAGTATAGTAATTCCATGGTGCTCTGTATATTAGTATAGTAATTCCATGGTGCTCTGTATATTAGTATAGTAATTCCATGGTGCTCTGTATATTAGTATAGTAATTCCATGGTGCTCTGTATATTAGTATAGTAATTCCATGGTGCTCTGTATATTAGTATAGTAATTCCATGGTGCTCTGTATATTAGTATAGTAATTCCATGGTGCTCTGTATATTAGTATAGTAATTCCATGGTGCTCTGTATATTAGTATAGTAATTCCATGGTGCTCTGTATATTAGTATAGTAATTCCATGGTGCTCTGTATATTAGTATAGTAATTCCATGGTGCTCTGTATATTAGTATAGTAATTCCATGGTGCTCTGTATATTAGTATAGTAATTCCATGGTGCTCTGTATATTAGTATAGTAATTCCATGGTGCTCTGTATATTAGTATAGTAATTCCATGGTGCTCTGTATATTAGTATAGTAATTCCATGGTGCTCTGTATATTAGTATAGTAATTCCATGGTGCTCTGTATATTAGTATAGTAATTCCATGGTGCTCTGTATATTAGTATAGTAATTCCATGGTGCTCTGTATATTAGTATAGTAATTCCATGGTGCTCTGTATATTAGTATAGTAATTCCATGGTGCTCTGTATATTATTATAGTAATTCCATGGTGCTCTGTATATTAGTATAGTAATTCCATGGTGCTCTGTATATTAGTATAGTAATTCCATGGTGCTCTGTATATTAGTATAGTAATTCCATGGTGCTCTGTATATTAGTATAGTAATTCCATGGTGCTCTGTATATTAGTATAGTAATTCCATGGTGCTCTGTATATTAGTATAGTAATTCCATGGTGCTCTGTATATTAGTATAGTAATTCCATGGTGCTCTGTATATTAGTATAGTAATTCCATGGTGCTCTGTATATTAGTATAGTAATTCCATGGTGCTCTGTATATTAGTATAGTAATTCCATGGTGCTCTGTATATTAGTATAGTAATTCCATGGTGCTCTGTATATTAGTATAGTAATTCCATGGTGCTCTGTATATTAGTATAGTAATTCCATGGTGCTCTGTATATTAGTATAGTAATTCCATGGTGCTCTGTATATTAGTATAGTAATTCCATGGTGCTCTGTATATTAGTATAGTAATTCCATGGTGCTCTGTATATTAGTATAGTAATTCCATGGTGCTCTGTATATTAGTATAGTAATTCCATGGTGCTCTGTATATTAGTATAGTAATTCCATGGTGCTCTGTATATTAGTATAGTAATTCCATGGTGCTCTGTATATTAGTATAGTAATTCCATGGTGCTCTGTATATTAGTATAGTAATTCCATGGTGCTCTGTATATTAGTATAGTAATTCCATGGTGCTCTGTATATTAGTATAGTAATTCCATGGTGCTCTGTATATTAGTATAGTAATTCCATGGTGCTCTGTATATTAGTATAGTAATTCCATGGTGCTCTGTATATTAGTATAGTAATTCCATGGTGCTCTGTATATTAGTATAGTAATTCCATGGTGCTCTGTATATTAGTATAGTAATTCCATGGTGCTCTGTATATTAGTATAGTAATTCCATGGTGCTCTGTATATTAGTATAGTAATTCCATGGTGCTCTGTATATTAGTATAGTAATTCCATGGTGCTCTGTATATTAGTATAGTAATTCCATGGTGCTCTGTATATTAGTATAGTAATTCCATGGTGCTCTGTATATTAGTATAGTAATTCCATGGTGCTCTGTATATTAGTATAGTAATTCCATGGTGCTCTGTATATTAGTATAGTAATTCCATGGTGCTCTGTATATTAGTATAGTAATTCCATGGTGCTCTGTATATTAGTATAGTAATTCCATGGTGCTCTGTATATTAGTATAGTAATTCCATGGTGCTCTGTATATTAGTATAGTAATTCCATGGTGCTCTGTATATTAGTATAGTAATTCCATGGTGCTCTGTATATTAGTATAGTAATTCCATGGTGCTCTGTATATTAGTATAGTAATTCCATGGTGCTCTGTATATTAGTATAGTAATTCCATGGTGCTCTGTATATTAGTATAGTAATTCCATGGTGCTCTGTATATTAGTATAGTAATTCCATGGTGCTCTGTATATTAGTATAGTAATTCCATGGTGCTCTGTATATTAGTATAGTAATTCCATGGTGCTCTGTATATTAGTATAGTAATTCCATGGTGCTCTGTATATTAGTATAGTAATTCCATGGTGCTCTGTATATTAGTATAGTAATTCCATGGTGCTCTGTATATTAGTATAGTAATTCCATGGTGCTCTGTATATTAGTATAGTAATTCCATGGTGCTCTGTATATTAGTATAGTAATTCCATGGTGCTCTGTATATTAGTATAGTAATTCCATGGTGCTCTGTATATTAGTATAGTAATTCCATGGTGCTCTGTATATTAGTATAGTAATTCCATGGTGCTCTGTATATTAGTATAGTAATTCCATGGTGCTCTGTATATTAGTATAGTAATTCCATGGTGCTCTGTATATTAGTATAGTAATTCCATGGTGCTCTGTATATTAGTATAGTAATTCCATGGTGCTCTGTATATTAGTATAGTAATTCCATGGTGCTCTGTATATTAGTATAGTAATTCCATGGTGCTCTGTATATTAGTATAGTAATTCCATGGTGCTCTGTATATTAGTATAGTAATTCCATGGTGCTCTGTATATTAGTATAGTAATTCCATGGTGCTCTGTATATTAGTATAGTAATTCCATGGTGCTCTGTATATTAGTATAGTAATTCCATGGTGCTCTGTATATTAGTATAGTAATTCCATGGTGCTCTGTATATTAGTATAGTAATTCCATGGTGCTCTGTATATTAGTATAGTAATTCCATGGTGCTCTGTATATTAGTATAGTAATTCCATGGTGCTCTGTATATTAGTATAGTAATTCCATGGTGCTCTGTATATTAGTATAGTAATTCCATGGTGCTCTGTATATTAGTATAGTAATTCCATGGTGCTCTGTATATTAGTATAGTAATTCCATGGTGCTCTGTATATTAGTATAGTAATTCCATGGTGCTCTGTATATTAGTATAGTAATTCCATGGTGCTCTGTATATTAGTATAGTAATTCCATGGTGCTCTGTATATTAGTATAGTAATTCCATGGTGCTCTGTATATTAGTATAGTAATTCCATGGTGCTCTGTATATTAGTATAGTAATTCCATGGTGCTCTGTATATTAGTATAGTAATTCCATGGTGCTCTGTATATTAGTATAGTAATTCCATGGTGCTCTGTATATTAGTATAGTAATTCCATGGTGCTCTGTATATTAGTATAGTAATTCCATGGTGCTCTGTATATTAGTATAGTAATTCCATGGTGCTCTGTATATTAGTATAGTAATTCCATGGTGCTCTGTATATTAGTATAGTAATTCCATGGTGCTCTGTATATTAGTATAGTAATTCCATGGTGCTCTGTATATTAGTATAGTAATTCCATGGTGCTCTGTATATTAGTATAGTAATTCCATGGTGCTCTGTATATTAGTATAGTAATTCCATGGTGCTCTGTATATTAGTATAGTAATTCCATGGTGCTCTGTATATTAGTATAGTAATTCCATGGTGCTCTGTATATTAGTATAGTAATTCCATGGTGCTCTGTATATTAGTATAGTAATTCCATGGTGCTCTGTATATTAGTATAGTAATTCCATGGTGCTCTGTATATTAGTATAGTAATTCCATGGTGCTCTGTATATTAGTATAGTAATTCCATGGTGCTCTGTATATTAGTATAGTAATTCCATGGTGCTCTGTATATTAGTATAGTAATTCCATGGTGCTCTGTATATTAGTATAGTAATTCCATGGTGCTCTGTATATTAGTATAGTAATTCCATGGTGCTCTGTATATTAGTATAGTAATTCCATGGTGCTCTGTATATTAGTATAGTAATTCCATGGTGCTCTGTATATTAGTATAGTAATTCCATGGTGCTCTGTATATTAGTATAGTAATTCCATGGTGCTCTGTATATTAGTATAGTAATTCCATGGTGCTCTGTATATTAGTATAGTAATTCCATGGTGCTCTGTATATTAGTATAGTAATTCCATGGTGCTCTGTATATTAGTATAGTAATTCCATGGTGCTCTGTATATTAGTATAGTAATTCCATGGTGCTCTGTATATTAGTATAGTAATTCCATGGTGCTCTGTATATTAGTATAGTAATTCCATGGTGCTCTGTATATTAGTATAGTAATTCCATGGTGCTCTGTATATTAGTATAGTAATTCCATGGTGCTCTGTATATTAGTATAGTAATTCCATGGTGCTGTATATTAGTATAGTAATTCCATGGTGCTCTGTATATTAGTATAGTAATTCCATGGTGCTCTGTATATTAGTATAGTAATTCCATGGTGCTCTGTATATTAGTATAGTAATTCCATGGTGCTCTGTATATTAGTATAGTAATTCCATGGTGCTCTGTATATTAGTATAGTAATTCCATGGTGCTCTGTATATTAGTATAGTAATTCCATGGTGCTCTGTATATTAGTATAGTAATTCCATGGTGCTCTGTATATTAGTATAGTAATTCCATGGTGCTCTGTATATTAGTATAGTAATTCCATGGTGCTCTGTATATTAGTATAGTAATTCCATGGTGCTCTGTATATTAGTATAGTAATTCCATGGTGCTCTGTATATTAGTATAGTAATTCCATGGTGCTCTGTATATTAGTATAGTAATTCCATGGTGCTCTGTATATTAGTATAGTAATTCCATGGTGCTCTGTATATTAGTATAGTAATTCCATGGTGCTCTGTATATTAGTATAGTAATTCCATGGTGCTCTGTATATTAGTATAGTAATTCCATGGTGCTCTGTATATTAGTATAGTAATTCCATGGTGCTCTGTATATTAGTATAGTAATTCCATGGTGCTCTGTATATTAGTATAGTAATTCCATGGTGCTCTGTATATTAGTATAGTAATTCCATGGTGCTCTGTATATTAGTATAGTAATTCCATGGTGCTCTGTATATTAGTATAGTAATTCCATGGTGCTCTGTATATTAGTATAGTAATTCCATGGTGCCTGTATATTAGTATAGTAATTCCATGGTGCTCTGTATATTAGTATAGTAATTCCATGGTGCTCTGTATATTAGTATAGTAATTCCATGGTGCTCTGTATATTAGTATAGTAATTCCATGGTGCTCTGTATATTAGTATAGTAATTCCATGGTGCTCTGTATATTAGTATAGTAATTCCATGGTGCTCTGTATATTAGTATAGTAATTCCATGGTGCTCTGTATATTAGTATAGTAATTCCATGGTGCTGTATATTAGTATAGTAATTCCATGGTGCTCTGTATATTAGTATAGTAATTCCATGGTGCTCTGTATATTAGTATAGTAATTCCATGGTGCTCTGTATATTAGTATAGTAATTCCATGGTGCTCTGTATATTAGTATAGTAATTCCATGGTGCTCTGTATATTAGTATAGTAATTCCATGGTGCTCTGTATATTAGTATAGTAATTCCATGGTGCTCTGTATATTAGTATAGTAATTCCATGGTGCTCTGTATATTAGTATAGTAATTCCATGGTGCTCTGTATATTAGTATAGTAATTCCATGGTGCTCTGTATATTAGTATAGTAATTCCATGGTGCTCTGTATATTAGTATAGTAATTCCATGGTGCTCTGTATATTAGTATAGTAATTCCATGGTGCTCTGTATATTAGTATAGTAATTCCATGGTGCTCTGTATATTAGTATAGTAATTCCATGGTGCTCTGTATATTAGTATAGTAATTCCATGGTGCCTGTATATTAGTATAGTAATTCCATGGTGCTGTATATTAGTATAGTAATTCCATGGTGCTCTGTATATTAGTATAGTAATTCCATGGTGCTGTATATTAGTATAGTAATTCCATGGTGCCTGTATATTAGTATAGTAATTCCATGGTGCTCTGTATATTAGTATAGTAATTCCATGGTGCTCTGTATATTAGTATAGTAATTCCATGGTGCTCTGTATATTAGTATAGTAATTCCATGGTGCTGTATATTAGTATAGTAATTCCATGGTGCTCTGTATATTAGTATAGTAATTCCATGGTGCTCTGTATATTAGTATAGTAATTCCATGGTGCTCTGTATATTAGTATAGTAATTCCATGGTGCTCTGTATATTAGTATAGTAATTCCATGGTGCTCTGTATATTATTATAGTAATTCCATGGTGCTCTGTATATTAGTATAGTAATTCCATGGTGCTCTGTATATTAGTATAGTAATTCCATGGTGCTGTATATTAGTATAGTAATTCCATGGTGCTCTGTATATTAGTATAGTAATTCCATGGTGCTCTGTATATTAGTATAGTAATTCCATGGTGCTCTGTATATTAGTATAGTAATTCCATGGTGCTCTGTATATTAGTATAGTAATTCCATGGTGCTGTATATTAGTATAGTAATTCCATGGTGCTCTGTATATTAGTATAGTAATTCCATGGTGCTCTGTATATTAGTATAGTAATTCCATGGTGCTCTGTATATTAGTATAGTAATTCCATGGTGCTCATGTATATTAGTATAAAAGTGATTCCATGGTGCTCTGTATATTAGTATAGTAATTCCATGGTGCTCTGTATATTATTATATAGTAATTCCATGGTTCTCTGTATATTAGTATAGTAATTCCATGGTGCTGTATATTAGTATAGTAATTCCATGGTGCTCTGTATATTAGTATAGTAATTCCATGGTGCTCTGTATATTAGTATAGTAATTCCATGGTGCTCTGTATATTAGTATAGTAATTCCATGGTGCTCTGTATATTAGTATAGTAATTCCATGGTGCTCTGTATATTAGTATAGTAATTCCATGGTGCTCTGTATATTAGTATAGTAATTCCATGGTGCTCTGTATATTAGTATAGTAATTCCATGGTGCTCTGTATATTAGTATAGTAATTCCATGGTGCTCTGTATATTAGTATAGTAATTCCATGGTGCTCTGTATATTAGTATAGTAATTCCATGGTGCTGTATATTAGTATAGTAATTCCATGGTGCTCTGTATATTAGTATAGTAATTCCATGGTGCTCTGTATATTAGTATAGTAATTCCATGGTGCTCTGTATATTAGTATAGTAATTCCATGGTGCTCTGTATATTAGTATAGTAATTCCATGGTGCTCTGTATATTAGTATAGTAATTCCATGGTGCTCTGTATATTAGTATAGTAATTCCATGGTGCTGTATATTAGTATAGTAATTCCATGGTGCTCTGTATATTAGTATAGTAATTCCATGGTGCTGTATATTAGTATAGTAATTCCATGGTGCTCTGTATATTAGTATAGTAATTCCATGGTGCTCTGTATATTAGTATAGTAATTCCATGGTGCTGTATATTAGTATAGTAATTCCATGGTGCTCTGTATATTAGTATAGTAATTCCATGGTGCTCTGTATATTAGTATAGTAATTCCATGGTGCTGTATATTAGTATAGTAATTCCATGGTGCTCTGTATATTAGTATAGTAATTCCATGGTGCTCTGTATATTAGTATAGTAATTCCATGGTGCTCTGTATATTAGTATAGTAATTCCATGGTGCTCTGTATATTAGTATAGTAATTCCATGGTGCTCTGTATATTAGTATAGTAATTCCATGGTGCTCTGTATATTAGTATAGTAATTCCATGGTGCTCTGTATATTAGTATAGTAATTCCATGGTGCTGTATATTAGTATAGTAATTCCATGGTGCTCTGTATATTAGTATAGTAATTCCATGGTGCTCTGTATATTAGTATAGTAATTCCATGGTGCTCTGTATATTAGTATAGTAATTCCATGGTGCTCTGTATATTAGTATAGTAATTCCATGGTGCTGTATATTAGTATAGTAATTCCATGGTGCTGTATATTAGTATAGTAATTCCATGGTGCTCTGTATATTAGTATAGTAATTCCATGGTGCTCTGTATATTAGTATAGTAATTCCATGGTGCTGTATATTAGTATAGTAATTCCATGGTGCTCTGTATATTAGTATAGTAATTCCATGGTGCTGTATATTAGTATAGTAATTCCATGGTGCTGTATATTAGTATAGTAATTCCATGGTGCTCTGTATATTAGTATAGTAATTCCATGGTGCTCTGTATATTAGTATAGTAATTCCATGGTGCTCTGTATATTAGTATAGTAATTCCATGGTGCTCTGTATATTAGTATAGTAATTCCATGGTGCTCTGTATATTAGTATAGTAATTCCATGGTGCTGTATATTAGTATAGTAATTCCATGGTGCTCTGTATATTAGTATAGTAATTCCATGGTGCTCTGTATATTAGTATAGTAATTCCATGGTGCTGTATATTAGTATAGTAATTCCATGGTGCTGTATATTAGTATAGTAATTCCATGGTGCTCTGTATATTAGTATAGTAATTCCATGGTGCTCTGTATATTAGTATAGTAATTCCATGGTGCTCTGTATATTAGTATAGTAATTCCATGGTGCTGTATATTAGTATAGTAATTCCATGGTGCTGTATATTAGTATAGTAATTCCATGGTGCTCTGTATATTAGTATAGTAATTCCATGGTGCTCTGTATATTAGTATAGTAATTCCATGGTGCTGTATATTAGTATAGTAATTCCATGGTGCTGTATATTAGTATAGTAATTCCATGGTGCTCTGTATATTAGTATAGTAATTCCATGGTGCTGTATATTAGTATAGTAATTCCATGGTGCTGTATATTAGTATAGTAATTCCATGGTGCTCTGTATATTAGTATAGTAATTCCATGGTGCTCTGTATATTAGTATAGTAATTCCATGGTGCTCTGTATATTAGTATAGTAATTCCATGGTGCTGTATATTAGTATAGTAATTCCATGGTGCTCTGTATATTAGTATAGTAATTCCATGGTGCTCTGTATATTAGTATAGTAATTCCATGGTGCTCTGTATATTAGTATAGTAATTCCATGGTGCTGTATATTAGTATAGTAATTCCATGGTGCTCTGTATATTAGTATAGTAATTCCATGGTGCTCTGTATATTAGTATAGTAATTCCATGGTGCTCTGTATATTAGTATAGTAATTCCATGGTGCTCTGTATATTAGTATAGTAATTCCATGGTGCTGTATATTAGTATAGTAATTCCATGGTGCTCTGTATATTAGTATAGTAATTCCATGGTGCTCTGTATATTAGTATAGTAATTCCATGGTGCTCTGTATATTAGTATAGTAATTCCATGGTGCTCTGTATATTAGTATAGTAATTCCATGGTGCTCTGTATATTAGTATAGTAATTCCATGGTGCTCTGTATATTAGTATAGTAATTCCATGGTGCTGTATATTAGTATAGTAATTCCATGGTGCTCTGTATATTAGTATAGTAATTCCATGGTGCTCTGTATATTAGTATAGTAATTCCATGGTGCTGTATATTAGTATAGTAATTCCATGGTGCTCTGTATATTAGTATAGTAATTCCATGGTGCTCTGTATATTAGTATAGTAATTCCATGGTGCTCTGTATATTAGTATAGTAATTCCATGGTGCTGTATATTAGTATAGTAATTCCATGGTGCTCTGTATATTAGTATAGTAATTCCATGGTGCTCTGTATATTAGTATAGTAATTCCATGGTGCTCTGTATATTAGTATAGTAATTCCATGGTGCTGTATATTAGTATAGTAATTCCATGGTGCTCTGTATATTAGTATAGTAATTCCATGGTGCTGTATATTAGTATAGTAATTCCATGGTGCTCTGTATATTAGTATAGTAATTCCATGGTGCTGTATATTAGTATAGTAATTCCATGGTGCTCTGTATATTAGTATAGTAATTCCATGGTGCTCTGTATATTAGTATAGTAATTCCATGGTGCTCTGTATATTAGTATAGTAATTCCATGGTGCTGTATATTAGTATAGTAATTCCATGGTGCTCTGTATATTAGTATAGTAATTCCATGGTGCTCTGTATATTAGTATAGTAATTCCATGGTGCTCTGTATATTAGTATAGTAATTCCATGGTGCTCTGTATATTAGTATAGTAATTCCATGGTGCTGTATATTAGTATAGTAATTCCATGGTGCTCTGTATATTAGTATAGTAATTCCATGGTGCTGTATATTAGTATAGTAATTCCATGGTGCTCTGTATATTAGTATAGTAATTCCATGGTGCTCTGTATATTAGTATAGTAATTCCATGGTGCTCTGTATATTAGTATAGTAATTCCATGGTGCTCTGTATATTAGTATAGTAATTCCATGGTGCTCTGTATATTAGTATAGTAATTCCATGGTGCTCTGTATATTAGTATAGTAATTCCATGGTGCTGTATATTAGTATAGTAATTCCATGGTGCTGTATATTAGTATAGTAATTCCATGGTGCTGTATATTAGTATAGTAATTCCATGGTGCTGTATATTAGTATAGTAATTCCATGGTGCTCTGTATATTAGTATAGTAATTCCATGGTGCTCTGTATATTAGTATAGTAATTCCATGGTGCTGTATATTAGTATAGTAATTCCATGGTGCTCTGTATATTAGTATAGTAATTCCATGGTGCTGTATATTAGTATAGTAATTCCATGGTGCTCTGTATATTAGTATAGTAATTCCATGGTGCTCTGTATATTAGTATAGTAATTCCATGGTGCTGTATATTAGTATAGTAATTCCATGGTGCTCTGTATATTAGTATAGTAATTCCATGGTGCTGTATATTAGTATAGTAATTCCATGGTGCTCTGTATATTAGTATAGTAATTCCATGGTGCTCTGTATATTAGTATAGTAATTCCATGGTGCTCTGTATATTAGTATAGTAATTCCATGGTGCTGTATATTAGTATAGTAATTCCATGGTGCTCTGTATATTAGTATAGTAATTCCATGGTGCTCTGTATATTAGTATAGTAATTCCATGGTGCTCTGTATATTAGTATAGTAATTCCATGGTGCTCTGTATATTAGTATAGTAATTCCATGGTGCTGTATATTAGTATAGTAATTCCATGGTGCTCTGTATATTAGTATAGTAATTCCATGGTGCTGTATATTAGTATAGTAATTCCATGGTGCTCTGTATATTAGTATAGTAATTCCATGGTGCTCTGTATATTAGTATAGTAATTCCATGGTGCTGTATATTAGTATAGTAATTCCATGGTGCTCTGTATATTAGTATAGTAATTCCATGGTGCTCTGTATATTAGTATAGTAATTCCATGGTGCTGTATATTAGTATAGTAATTCCATGGTGCTGTATATTAGTACAGTAATTCCATGGTGCTGTATATTAGCATAGTATTTCCATGGTGTCTGTATATTAGTATAGTAATTCCATGGTGCTCTGTATATTAGTATAGTAATTCCATGGTGCATGTATATTAGTATAGTAATTCCATGGTGCTGTATATTAGTATAGTAATTCCATGGTGCTCTGTATATTAGTATAGTAATTCCATGGTGCTCTGTACATTATTATAGTAATCCCATGGTGCTCTGTACATTATTATATTAATCCCATGGTGCTATATATTATTATAGTAATTCCATGGTGCTCTGTACATTATTATATTAATCCCATGGTGCTCTGTACATTATTATATTAATCCCATGGTGCTCTATATATTAGTATAGTAATTCCATGGTGCTCTGTATATTATTATATTAATCCCATGGTGCCTATATATTATTATAGTAATTCCATGGTGCTCTGTACATTATTATATTAATCCCATGGTGCTCTGTACATTATTATAGTAATCCCATGGTGCTATATATTATTATAGTAATTCCATGGTGCTCTGTATATTATTATATTAATCCCATGGTGCTATATATTATTATAGTAATTCCATGGTGCTCTGTACATTATTATATTAATCCCATGGTGCTCTGTACATTATTATAGTAATCCCATGGTGCTTATATATTATTATAGTAATTCCATGGTGCTCTGTATATTATTATATTAATCCCATGGTGCTATATATTATTATAGTAATTCCATGGTGCTCTGTACATTATTATATTAATCCCATGGTGCTCTGTACATTATTATAGTAATCCCATGGTGCTATATATTATTATAGTAATTCCATGGTGCTCTGTATATTATTATATTAATCCCATGGTGCTATATATTATTATAGTAATTCCATGGTGCTCTGTACATTATTATATTAATCCCATGGTGCTCTGTACATTATTATAGTAATCCCATGGTGCCTATATATTATTATATTAATCCCATGGTGCTCTGTACATTATTATAGTAATTCCATGGTGCTGTATATTAGTATAGTAATTCCATGGTGCTCTGTATATTAGTATAGTAATTCCATGGTGCTGTATATTAGTATAGTAATTCCATGGTGCTCTGTATATTAGTATAGTAATTCCATGGTGCTGTATATTAGTATAGTAATTCCATGGTGCTCTGTATATTAGTATAGTAATTCCATGGTGCTGTATATTAGTATAGTAATTCCATGGTGCTGTATATTAGTATAGTAATTCCATGGTGCTCTGTATATTAGTATAGTAATTCCATGGTGCTCTGTATATTAGTATAGTAATTCCATGGTGCTCTGTATATTAGTATAGTAATTCCATGGTGCTGTATATTAGTATAGTAATTCCATGGTGCTGTATATTAGTATAGTAATTCCATGGTGCTCTGTATATTAGTATAGTAATTCCATGGTGCCTGTATATTAGTATAGTAATTCCATGGTGCTCTGTATATTATTATAGTAATTCCATGGTGCTCTGTATATTAGTATAGTAATTCCATGGTGCTCTGTATATTAGTATAGTAATTCCATGGTGCTCTGTATATTAGTATAGTAATTCCATGGTGCCTGTATATTAGTATAGTAATTCCATGGTGCCTGTATATTAGTATAGTAATTCCATGGTGCTGTATATTAGTATAGTAATTCCATGGTGCTCTGTATATTAGTATAGTAATTCCATGGTGCTGTATATTAGTATAGTAATTCCATGGTGCTCTGTATATTAGTATAGTAATTCCATGGTGCTGTATATTAGTATAGTAATTCCATGGTGCTCTGTATATTATTATAGTAATTCCATGGTGCTCTGTATATTAGTATAGTAATTCCATGGTGCTCTGTATATTAGTATAGTAATTCCATGGTGCCTGTATATTAGTATAGTAATTCCATGGTGCCTGTATATTATTATAGTAATTCCATGGTGCTCTGTATATTAGTATAGTAATTCCATGGTGCTGTATATTATTATAGTATTTCCATGGTGCTCTGTATATTAGTATAGTAATTCCATGGTGCTGTATATTATTATAGTAATTCCATGGTGCTCTGTATATTAGTATAGTAATTCCATGGTGCTCTGTATATTATTATAGTAATTCCATGGTGCTCTGTATATTAGTATAGTAATTCCATGGTGCTCTGTATATTGTTATAGTAATTCCATGGTGCTCTGTACATTATTATAGTAATTCCATGGTGCTGTATATTAGTATAGTAATTCCATGGTGTTCTGTACATTATTATAGTAATTCCATGGTGCTGTATATTAGTATAGTAATTCCATGGTGCTCTGTATATTAGTATAGTAATTCCATGGTGCTCTGTATATTAGTATAGTAATTCCATGGTGCTGTATATTAGTATAGTAATTCCATGGTGCTCTGTATATTAGTATAGTAATTCCATGGTGCTGTATATCAGTATAGTAATTCCATGGTGCTCTGTATATTATTATAGTAATTCCATGGTGCTGTATATTAGTATAGTAATTCCATGGTGCCTGTATATTACTACAGTAATTCCATGGTGCTGTATATTAGTATAGTAATTCCATGGTGCTCTGTATATTAGTATAGTAATTCCATGGTGCTCTGTATATTAGTATAGTAATCCCATGGTGCTGTATATTAGTATAGTAATTCCATGGTGCTCTGTATATTAGTATAGTAATTCCATGGTGCTCTGTATATTACTACAGTAATTCCATGGTGCTCTGTATATTAGTATAGTAATTCCATGGTGCTCTGTATATTAGTATAGTAATTCCATGGTGCTCTGTATATTACTACAGTAATTCCATGGTGCTCTGTATATTAGTATAGTAATTCCATGGTGCTCTGTATATTAGTATAGTAATTCCATGGTGCTCTGTATATTAGTATAGTAATTCCATGGTGCTCTGTATATTAGTACAGTAATTCCATGGTGCTCTGTATATTAGTATAGTAATTCCATGGTGCTCTGTATATTAGTATAGTAATTCCATGGTGCTCTGTATATTAGTATAGTAATTCCATGGTGCTGTATATTAGTATAGTAATTCCATGGTGCTGTATATTAGTATAGTAATTCCATGGTGCCTGTATATTAGTATAGTAATTCCATGGTGCTCTGTATATTATTATAGTAATTCCATGGTGCTGTATATTAGTATAGTAATTCCATGGTGCCTGTATATTAGTATAGTAATTCCATGGTGCCTGTATATTAGTATAGTAATCCCATGGTGCTGTATATTAGTATAGTAATTCCATGGTGCTCTGTATATTAGTATAGTAATTCCATGGTGCTGTATATTATTATAGTAATTTCATGGTGCTCTGTATATTATTATAGTAATTCCATGGTGCTCTGTATATTAGTATAGTAATTCCATGGTGCTCTGTATATTAGTATAGTAATTCCATGGTGCTGTATATTAGTATAGTAATTCCATGGTGCCTGTATATTAGTATAGTAATTCCATGGTGCTCTGTATATTAGTATAGTAATTCCATGGTGCTCTGTATATTAGTATAGTAATTCCATGGTGCTCTGTATATTAGTATAGTAATTCCATGGTGCTCTGTATATTAGTATAGTAATTCCATGGTGCTCTGTATATTAGTATAGTAATTCCATGGTGCTCTGTATATTAGTATAGTAATTCCATGGTGCTCTGTATATTAGTATAGTAATTCCATGGTGCTCTGTATATTAGTATAGTAATTCCATGGTGCTCTGTATATTAGTATAGTAATTCCATGGTGCTCTGTATATTATTATAGTAATTCCATGGTGCTCTGTATATTAGTATAGTAATTCCATGGTGCTCTGTATATTAGTATAGTAATTCCATGGTGCTCTGTATATTAGTATAGTAATTCCATGGTGCTCTGTATATTAGTATAGTAATTCCATGGTGCCTGTATATTAGTATAGTAATTCCATGGTGCTCTGTATATTAGTATAGTAATTCCATGGTGCTCTGTATATTAGTATAGTAATTCCATGGTGCTCTGTATATTAGTATAGTAATTCCATGGTGCTCTGTATATTAGTATAGTAATTCCATGGTGCTCTGTATATTAGTATAGTAATTCCATGGTGCTCTGTATATTAGTATAGTAATTCCATGGTGCTCTGTATATTAGTATAGTAATTCCATGGTGCTCTGTATATTAGTATAGTAATTCCATGGTGCTGTATATTAGTATAGTAATTCCATGGTGCTCTGTATATTAGTATAGTAATTCCATGGTGCTCTGTATATTAGTATAGTAATTCCATGGTGCTCTGTATATTAGTATAGTAATTCCATGGTGCTCTGTATATTAGTATAGTAATTCCATGGTGCTCTGTATATTAGTATAGTAATTCCATGGTGCTCTGTATATTAGTATAGTAATTCCATGGTGCTCTGTATATTAGTATAGTAATTCCATGGTGCTCTGTATATTAGTATAGTAATTCCATGGTGCTCTGTATATTAGTATAGTAATTCCATGGTGCTCTGTATATTAGTATAGTATTTCCATGGTGCTCTGTATATTAGTATAGTAATTCCATGGTGCTCTGTATATTAGTATAGTAATTCCATGGTGCTCTGTATATTAGTATAGTAATTCCATGGTGCTCTGTATATTATTATAGTAATTCCATGGTGCCTGTATATTATTATAGTAATTCCATGGTGCTCTGTATATTAGTATAGTAATTCCATGGTGCTCTGTATATTAGTATAGTAATTCCATGGTGCTGTATATTAGTATAGTAATTCCATGGTGCTCTGTATATTAGTATAGTAATTCCATGGTGCTCTGTATATTAGTATAGTAATTCCATGGTGCTCTGTATATTAGTATAGTAATTCCATGGTGCTCTGTATATTAGTATAGTAATTCCATGGTGCTCTGTATATTATTATAGTAATTCCATGGTGCTCTGTATATTAGTATAGTAATTCCATGGTGCTCTGTATATTATTATAGTAATTCCATGGTGCTCTGTACATTATTATAGTAATTCCATGGTGCTCTGTATATTAGTATAGTAATTCCATGGTGCTCTGTATATTAGTATAGTAATTCCATGGTGCTCTGTACATTAGTATAGTAATCCCATGGTGCTGTATATTAGTATAGTAATTCCATGGTGTTCTGTACATTATTATAGTAATTCCATGGTGCTGTATATTAGTATAGTAATTCCATGGTGCTCTGTATATTAGTATAGTAATTCCATGGTGCTCTGTATATTAGTATAGTAATTCCATGGTGCTGTATATTAGTATAGTAATTCCATGGTGCTCTGTATATTAGTATAGTAATTCCATGGTGCTCTGTATATTAGTATAGTAATTCCATGGTGCTCTGTATATTAGTATAGTAATTCCATGGTGCTCTGTATATTAGTATAGTAATTCCATGGTGCTGTATATCAGTATAGTAATTCCATGGTGCTCTGTATATTATTATAGTAATTCCATGGTGCTGTATATTAGTATAGTAATTCCATGGTGCTCTGTATATTACTACAGTAATTCCATGGTGCTGTATATTAGTATAGTAATTCCATGGTGCTCTGTATATTAGTATAGTAATTCCATGGTGCTCTGTATATTAGTATAGTAATCCCATGGTGCTGTATATTAGTATAGTAATTCCATGGTGCTCTGTATATTAGTATAGTAATCCCATGGTGCTCTGTATATTAGTATAGTAATTCCATGGTGCTCTGTATATTAGTATAGTAATTCCATGGTGCTCTGTATATTAGTATAGTAATTCCATGGTGCTCTGTATATTAGTATAGTAATTCCATGGTGCTCTGTATATTAGTATAGTAATTCCATGGTGCTCTGTATATTAGTATAGTAATTCCATGGTGCTCTGTATATTAGTATAGTAATTCCATGGTGCTCTGTATATTAGTATAGTAATTCCATGGTGCTCTGTATATTAGTATAGTAATTCCATGGTGCTCTGTATATTACTATAGTAATTCCATGGTGCTCTGTATATTAGTACAGTAATTCCATGGTGCCTGTATATTAGTATAGTAATTCCATGGTGCTCTGTATATTAGTATAGTAATTCCATGGTGCTGTATATTAGTATAGTAATTCCATGGTGCTGTATATTAGTATAGTAATTCCATGGTGCTGTATATTAGTATAGTAATTCCATGGTGCTCTGTATATTAGTACAGTAATTCCATGGTGCTGTATATTAGTATAGTAATTCCATGGTGCTCTGTATATTAGTATAGTAATTCCATGGTGCTGTATATTAGTATAGTCATTCCATGGTGCTCTGTACATTATTATAGTAATTCCATGGTGCTCTGTATATTAGTATAGTAATTCCATGGTGCTGTATATTAGTATAGTAATTCCATGGTGCTGTATATTAGTATAGTAATTCCATGGTGCTGTATATTAGTATAGTAATTCCATGGTGCTGTATATTAGTATAGTAATTCCATGATGCTCTGTATATTAGTATAGTAATTCCATGGTGCTGTATATTAGTATAGTAATTCCATGGTGCTCTGTACATTAGTATAGTAATTCCATGGTGCTGTATATTAGTATAGTAATTCCATGGTGCTCTGTATATTAGTATAGTAATTCCATGGTGCCTGTATATTAGTATAGTAATCCCATGGTGCTGTATATTAGTATAGTAATCCCATGGTGCGCTGTATATTAGTATAGTAATTCCATGGTGCTCTGTATATTAGTATAGTAATTCCATGGTGCTCTGTATATTAGTATAGTAATTCCATGGTGCTGTATATTATTATAGTAATTCCATGGTGCTCTGTATATTATTATAGTAATTCCATGGTGCTCTGTATATTAGTATAGTAATTCCATGGTGCTGTATATTGGTATAGTAATTCCATGGTGCTGTATATTATTATAGTAATTCCATGGTGCTCTGTATATTAGTATAGTAATTCCATGGTGCTCTGTATATTAGTATAGTAATTCCATGGTGCTGTATATTAGTATAGTAATTCCATGGTGCTCTGTACATTATTATAGTAATTCCATGGTGCTCTGTATATTAGTATAGTAATTCCATGGTGCTCTGTATGTTAGTATAGTAATTCCATGGTGCTCTGTGTATTATTATATTAATGCCATGGTGCTCTGTATATTATTATAGTAATTCCATGGTGCTGTATATTATTATATTTATTCCATGGTGCTGTATATTAGTATAGTAATTCCATGGTGCTCTGTATATTAGTATAGTAATTCCATGGTGCTGTATATTATTATAGTAATTCCATGGTGCTCTGTATATTAGTATAGTTATTCCATGGTGCTTTATATTATTATAGTAATTCCATGGTGCTCTGTATATTATTATAGTAATTCCATGGTGCTGTATATTAGTATAGTAATTCCATGGTGCTGTATATTAGTATAGTAATTCCATGGTGCTGTATATTAGTATAGTAATTCCATGGTGCTGTATATTAGTATAGTAATTCCATGGTGCTCTGTATATTAGTATAGTAATTCCATGGTGCTGTATATTAGTATAGTAATTCCATGGTGTTCTGTATATTAGTATAGTAATTCCATGGTGCTGTATATTAGTATAGTAATTCCATGGTGCTGTATATTAGTATAGTAATTCCATGGTGCTCTGTATATTATTATAGTAATTCCATGGCGCTCTGTATATTAGTATAGTAATTCAATGGTGCTCTGTACATTACTATAGTAATTCCATGGTGCTGTATATTAGTATAGTAATTCCATGGTGCTGTATATTAGTATAGTAATTCCATGGTGCTGTATATTAGTATAGTAATTCCATGGTGCTGTATATTAGTATAGTAATTCCATGGTGCTCTGTATATTAGTATAGTAATTCCATGGTGCTGTATATTAGTATAGTAATTCCATGGTGTTCTGTATATTAGTATAGTAATTCCATGGTGCTGTATATTAGTATAGTAATTCCATGGTGCTGTATATTAGTATAGTAATTCCATGGTGCTCTGTATATTATTATAGTAATTCCATGGCGCTCTGTATATTAGTATAGTAATTCCATGGCGCTCTGTATATTAGTATAGTAATTCAATGGTGCTCTGTACATTACTATAGTAATTCCATGGTGCTCTGTACATTATTATAGTAATTCCATGGTGTTCTGTACATTATTATACTAAGCCCATGGTACTCTGTACATTATCATATTAATTCCATTGTTTTGTACATGGTAATATTAATCCCATTGTGCTCTGGACATTATTATATAAATCCCATATGCTGGATATTATTGTTAGGGAATTGCCTGTTGAGCAATTTCCCAGTAGCTGCTGCTGAAACCTGGGAGGAAGGGAATGACAGAGACAGTGAGTCCTAAACTCGACCCAGCCCCTGTCCCTACCTACTTGCCTCAACTACCCTAGGCGGTAGAGGATAACTCTAGATAAGTGATACACAGAACAGGACAACACAACACAGAAGAGGAGTCAGCAAGCCGAGGTCAAACCAGAGAGACAAAACATTACCAAAGCAGAGGTCAGTAAAGAGAAAACAAGAGGAAAGACGAACGCTTAGCAAGGTCAGAGACACAATAGCCAGCAAACATGTGTGGGCCGATGACCTGTTTATAGGAAGTCCAGAACCCGCCCCAGGCTCGATTGGCAGATAGGCTGTCAATCACAAAGCACACAAAAGTAACCCTAACCGTGCCAACATAAAATGAGCAGAGTCCAGGTAATCATGAGCGGACACGTCTCCTGCGTCACTCATGGATGGAGCAGAAGTTCGAACAGGTGAGGACGTAACAATTATTATATTAGGTATACAGTAATATATTATTCCATAGTGCTCTCTACATTATATTATTAATCCCGTGTTGTCCTGTACATTATTATATTAATCCCATGGTCTCTATACAGTATATTATTACAACCCCAATTCCAATGAAGTTGGGATGTTGTCTAAAACATAAATAAAAACAGAATGCGATGATTTACAAATCCTTTTCAACCTATATTCAATTTGCAAATAAATTCTTAAAAAATCAGACCATGTGATTTTCTGGATTAGTTTTCTCATTTTGTCTCTCATAGTTGAGGTCTACCTATGATGACAATTACAGGCCGGCCTCATCTTTATAAGTGGGAGAACTTGCACAATTGGGGGCTGACTAAATACTTTTTTTCCCCACTGTATACACTCATTTTGAATTTGATGCCTGCAACACGTTCCAAGAAAGCTGGGATGGAGTTAGTGTTGTCTTACATAAACACCTCTTTCCCTTTTCTCTGATGCACAGGGTAGATACTTAAAGGGGTTGTCCGGGATAAATGGAAAACTCTACACTAATCTAAATACCCTCCTACTTTCTAAATAACATAATTGATCAAAAATGTATACTTACTCATTTCCTGGTTATCCGGTGACGATCCGTTTCCCCATTTCCGGAAACGTAACGTCACTACTATTCCCTCCCCATCCACTCCATCATACTTACCTTCCAGGCTTCTTCCTGTGGGAAGGCTCCTCCCTCTTTTCTCACTGCCAGGGCTTGTCCCAGCGCTGATCTGCACTCTGCTGCCGATAATCCACCTCTACTGCCCAGCTCCCACGCCTGCGCAGTAGAGGTGGATCGTAGCTGAAGAGCACAGATCAGCGCTGGGACTGTAGTGCGTGCCGGAAGTCAGAAAAGAAGGATGGACCATCGCGCAGGAAGAAGGCTGGAAGGAAGAGAGAGGTAAGTATATAATGGGGTCAGGGGGTTAGGCTGAGCAGGTTGGGAGGAGCTAGTAGTGGGCGGGATAGCTAGAGAGACAGGGAGGGGGTGTATGGGAGGGAGAGAGAGAGGAAGGGGAGGAGTGAGGTGACGGAGTGAGTGTGGAAGTTACATAGCAGGAAGCTGAACCATGTAGACAAATGCAGAAGATACCAGGAGCTCCCAGAGACACCCAGAAATCACTCAAAATACTGCTAGAGGTATTTGAATGCATTTATTAACCATTAATAACACTAACAGACATTTTAAAAAAAAAACATTTTTTGCCCTGAAAACCCCTTTAATAATAAAAATATGTAACCATGAGAAATTATTCACAATCTCTAATTTCAATCTCTCCAACCAAAATCAAGCTCAAGTCTGTCGCTCCTTTCTTTGTGCCTTAGCTGAGTTTGCTGAAGGGTCGGTGGTCATGGCAGGAGAGCCGAACTTATCCATAGATACAATAATGGATTCCTCCTCATCCCTTTGTCACATTTCCAGGCCCTGAAATCTAAGATCACTGACATGAGGCTTGTCGATGTCTGGTGGATCCTTCATCCCCAGGTGAGAGATTATTATTTATTGTGTCTGTCTTTGTGTTACTAATACGGCTGTTTTTGTAGATTTTGTAGATTCATGGAGTTTTGTGTTTCTGCGCGTCATCCTTTACACTTTATAATATTTGGGACTAAATTGTTGGGTTCATATTCACTTATTCTATTATATTTGTCACTTAATTATCTAATAGATATTATGTTTTCCATTTTTGGATATTTAATAATTTTTTTCTTTATTATCCACAGTAATGTGATCTGACTTTTATAATTTTGTCTTAGTTCTTGTTCACATTTTGTCCATTATTAATCACTTTATATCCCTTGCTATGTAGAGATGTTCCTTTGGCACATTATTCCATGTGTCTTATTATAGCTAGGCTTCACTGACACTTTTTATTCACATTGATTCTTCTTTTTTTATATACAAATAATAAAACGGCCCGTTACGACTTTTTCCTTTTGCGCATGGGTAGGGGATAGACTGGCTGGTCCTTTAAACATGCTTTGAGGCGCCGCTGCGTTTATGTGTACACTGTTGGCGCCCATTTTTATAATGTATTCCTGATCGCGATGACGTGGTCACGTTACGTGTGTGTGGCTATGTCACCGCGCACTACGTTCCGGTCCTCCCATGTGTGTCGTTTATACACACACTCCGATGAGTCTTTTAGTGTAGTGAACAGGTGTGATCACTTAAATTGCGGTGGTATTTATATCCCCCATTTTTAATGAGACCTTGCCTCCTGACGAAGCCATTCACTGGCGAAACGCGCGTCAGGCGTGAGCGCCATTCCCCCCTGAGATGCTGCATGCTATTGAGTCCTTTAGACATCTTACACAATGGCGCTGGGTATGTATTGGGTACATTGGAAGGATTATACTGGGATTGAGTCTGGTTATATTTGGCCAATATATATGTGCTTATCACTTATGTCTGGATTTTATGCCGAGTCCCCGTGTATAATGGTTACATGGTCATCTTGAGGTATTATACGTATATTCCAGTAATACATTGCTGTGTTTAGGACCTGTGTATACTCTTATTATAGGATTGACAGATTTCTTACTCTTTTTGGAGACTCTTTTGCATCCTCTGATGTATTTTGTATCAGGTTACATATTGTAGTTTAGGGTTCATTTCGGTGCTTCTACTCCGTGGGCGGGGGTGCAGGTATCATCAGAGCTGTTTTGCAGCGCAATTGTTTGTATCCTTGTATTTATTAGAGTTATTATATGTGCGATTTATCATTTATAATTTTTTTTTTCAACTGTAATTTTTATTAAAGATATTTTCAATACAAAAATAAAAAAAACATAGAAACAGAAGGGCAGGGGCAGATACCCACAGCCCCAAACACAGTGAACGGCAATCACATACTTTATTCTGGGTTGTTTCCATATGTGCTTTGGGTATCTCTATGTTGTTTATGGGACTCCAATTGAGATATTGATTAGAGGAAATTTGTTTTTGTGACCATCCTGACACTATAGCTTAATGTTTCCGAGACTACTACCAGAATCTCTACAACCTTAGAGTCCTCCTCTACGATTTACAACTGTAAGAGGTAAAAAACAGTATCAACGATTATGTGTGAATTCTCTGATGTTCAACAAGTTCTGATTTAGAAGTAAAACATTTCCCACATTCTGGGCATGAATAAGGCTTCTCTCCTGTGTGAATTCTCTCATGATTAACAAGATTTGATTTCTGAGTAAAACATTTCCCACATTCTGGACATGAATATGGCTTCTCCCCAGTGTGAATCTTTTGATGCTTAACAAGATTTGATTTCACAGTAAAACATTTCCCACATTCTGGGCATGAATATGGCTTCTCCCCTGTGTGAATTCTCTGATGTTTAACAAGATGTGATTTACCCATGAAACATTTCCCACATTCTGGGCATGAACACGGCTTCTTCCCTGTATGACTACTCTGATGTATAACAAGATGTGATTTAGAGAGAAAACTTTCCCCGCATTCTGGGCATGAAAACTTTCCTGTGTGAGTTCTTTTATGTTCAACAAGACTTGATTTCTGAGTAAAACATATCCCACATTCTAGGCATGAAAATGGCTTCTCCCCTGTGTGAATTCTTTGATGATTAACAAGTTCTGATTTAGAAGTAAAACATTTCCCACATTCTGGGCATGAATAAGGCTTCTCTCCTGTGTGAATTCTCTCATGATTAACAAGATTTGATTTCTGAGTAAAACATTTCCCACATTCTAGGCATGAAAATGGCTTCTCCCCTGTGTGAATTCTTTGATGCTTAACAAGGTCTGATTTAGAGATAAAACATTTCCAACATTCTGGGCATGAATATGGCTTCTCCCCTGTGTGAGTTCTTTGATGTTCAACAAGACTTGATTTCTGAGTGAAACATTTCCCACATTCTGGGCATGAAAATGGCTTCTCTCCTGTGTGAGTTCTTTGATGATTAACAAGTTCTGATTTAGAGATAAAACATCTCCCACATTCTGGGCATAAATGTGGCTTCTCTCCTGTGTGAATTCTCTGATGTCTAAAAAGATTTGATTTCTGAGTAAAACATTTCTCACATTCTGGGCATGAATATGGCTTCTCCCCTGTGTGAGTTCCCTGATGTATAACGCCCCTTCTGCAGCTTTCATTTTGCTGAACAGACTGTGAAGAATTACAAGAAAGATCTTTCTCCTTAAGGGCTGAGGGTATATCTGGGGTAATGACATGTTCTTCATATGGATCTTGTGTGATACCATGATCCTCTGCTTTATAATCTGTAGATATCAGAAGTCCCTCTGAGCTCCTGGTACAGTCATCTAATGAGAAGAAAAAGGGTTTTACTATTTTTGAATAACATAACCTTGTGTATAAGTTGTAAAAGATCCTCAGTGCGCCAACACCGTTTTGGCCACACCTGAGTCCTCTTTCATATAAAAACCACACTCACTGCAAGTGAGTGTCGGGTTCACAAGATAAATACAAGACAAGCCTTCTAAATTGTATATATTTATTAACCCCTGAATGGGTTGGTATTAACATCTAACACATGCAGTTAAGAACAGATATGCAGATATATGCAAGCATTAACAGTTACTAGTTACAAGATACAGTACAAATAAAATAAAAGGGATAAAGGTGAAATGATTACTTTACCACACATGTCCTTGATGTGGATCTGTAGTCCAACACTCACACATGCTCTGGTATGTGTGAGATCACCAGTGGAGGCTTCTTGGCATGTGGCATTAACTCCTAGCATGTGGCATCACAGTCTCTCAGCATTAGTCCAATAGTCTCATCACAAAAATCTCCTCATGGTGTTCGCTTGTAATCCCAACACCAATCTCTCGTAGTCTGTGATGGTCTGTCTCAACTCCATAGCATAAATCTTCCCCCCACACCCTCTTACCTCATCCTATATACCCTTTATGCCACCTCCCAGAATAAGGTCACCGGCAACAGCACGTCTGATGAGTTAATACAATCAAGTCCAGATCTTTTGTATAGAGCTGAGACCAAGTGGAATGATACAATGTTATCAGGCAGGTCTGATCAACAGCCCAGGCTTGAGCAATGCATGTTCCTTTGATCACTCAAGGCTGTATATGAATTCAATTGAGCCCTGCTGTGATGGATACAAAGCCCTATTGTTCCAGTGTTGCCACTACTGCCAATATACACCTAGGTTTATGGCTGCGCACCTTATGAGTAAATGGAACTAGAGAGAAATACACTACCCAGAGACCAAAATACATCCCTGAGCCACAGCCACACTTAAGCAGAATCATCACATAAGTATATTCCCCACTGAGCTGCCGCTGTCTGAGACGCTTCAGGCCGTGTGAAGAAGTGAAGTCAGTGGCACAGGCAGAAAACGACGGCAGCGCAGCCTACTTCATTAGTACTCACTGTGCTGAGACGGTGGTCAGTGATAGTGAATAGTAATGAAGCAGGGGAAGGAGACGCCACCACTGCTCTAGGTCACTGTAGAGGTGAACAGAATCCATGGCTGCTTAAATATGGCCACTTATGTGGAATAATACTGTAGGATGCCATAAATCTTACTGTATTACACCCCATACACACAATACAATCCAAACCACATCAGATGGATTTCCCAGTCCGAACTCACCGGGGATCTGCTGTCCCATACAGTATGTAGTATGTGTCTGTGGAGTCACAAGGAAGCAGGGACTCCTAGCTTCATAAATCACTAAGATACGGGGAGTCCTGGTGTGTGGACAGAGTTCGGGCTGGGAAATTTGACTGATGTACAGACCAGATTTTCTAGTCCGGATTCCATAGTGTGATTGGGGTCTAAGGTGAGGCTTACACAGTGAAATTTGTAGAAGCTGCTTCAGGAATTCAGAAGAAGAATTTTTCCGCTTTACCAAATCAGCCTCCAAATCTCCATCACATTCCTGACTGGCCAGGCGGTATTTTCCACCTCACACTTATTTCCATAGAGCTCTGAGGTAGAATCTTCCTGAAGATCGAGCAGGAGGATTATTTTTTCCGCTAGCTGAAATAATCTGCTATATAATTCTGATAAATTCTTTCCCTTCCCGAGTACTGACAGCCGGTGAGGAAGAAATTTGCCTCGTTCACATAGATGTCAAGTCCATATTCCTGCTGTACGTTATATTCTATACTACATTTATTATCCCCTATAGCGGTATCACATTTATATTCATGTATTATTAGTATTTTAGCTGAAATCGGGGAACAACAAATAGTCTAAATAATGACTGAATAGAATGAGTGACCCTTCTGTGCTGTATATAGTGGTGACTCCTCACCTGGGCGGTTACCTGTAGGAATGTCCTCCTCACACTCCTCATCACCACTCACATAGGGATCTTCCTTTATTGTCATAGATAGAGCATTAATGTCCTTCAGATCTTTATCCTGATGGAAAATCTGTGAAACAAATAATGTAAAAGTCACCGGACAAATGGGGAAGTCACAGAGAATGTTCTAGATCATTAATCCGCATGAAGATCAAAGATGTCCTGACAGTAGCTGCAGGTCTCTGAGAAGCTGGAGAAACATATTAGATGGCGGCTCAATGACACCGCCCATGTATATAACCGTATAATACTGCTGGATACAACAAGACTGACCACAAGGACTTCACAGCCCGTCTACACATCATAGGGAATATCTCCATCTACCTGATCATCCTGTGGAAGAAGAGGACTGGGACATCTCTCCGGTGTTGTCCTCTTACTGGATCTACCTGTAGGAAACACAGACAGGGACTGAATTCATTCTGTACATACAAATAATGGAAGTCCATGTGTATATAGTCATGTCTATTACCTGCTGATGTGAGGAGCTGGTGGTCCTCCATCATCACCTCCTTGTACAGATCCTTGTGTCCTTCTAAATACTCCCACTCCTCCATGGAGAAATAGACAGCGACATCCTGACACCTTATAGGAACCTGACAACACAATGATACAGTCATCCCCCAGACCCCTCCAGTTACTGTATAATGTCCCAGCATTCCCAGCAGTGTCACCTCTCCAGTCAGCAGCTCCAGCATCTTGTTGGTGAGTTCTAGGATCTTCTGTCCATTGATCTCCTTCTGTATCAGGGGGTGAGGTGGAGGCCCCGGGATTGGGCTCAGGGTTCCTCCATATCCTTCATACACAGGAGCCTGACAGCGCCCACTAGAGGTCTTCTTCACTACTGTGTAATCCTGGTTATGGGGAGACACATTAATAAATATCACTACATACATGTGCAGAGTCCATCACCTCTCCAGTCATATCATCTGTTATTACTATAGATAAGAATGATGTAATGTGACATCATCAGAATCTCTCACCTCTCCAGTAAGCTGGTAGATGATCTCTAGGGTGAGATTTAATAGACTTTCCGCCATCTTGTTCCTGTCTCTTTCCATCCTTGATGGAACAATCAGGAATATTCTCTTATATAGAAGATACTGAGAGGATTCTATATTGTAGGAACCTGAATGGAGAGAAGATGAGACAATGTAATCACTACACGGAATCCCATGTAATAAATAGAACAGATGAGTCACATTATTATGACCACCTCCTACTTCTGACGTCGGCAGCGTGTAGCTCAGGAAGGAAGTGACTTGTTGTGGGCCGGCTTGGTGGGTATATAAGGTGTGTGATAGGCTGAACAAAATCCCATTGTTGTCATGGAGAAAGGGTGAGATTTATCAGAATTGGAAAAGGGATGATTATTGGCTGTCGGGCCAAGGGTGACAGTATTTCTCCAACAGCGCAGGTTGTGAACTCTTCATTTGCTGCTTTGGTGAAAGTGTATTGTGAGTAGAGAAATGGCACCATTGGGAATAACCAACATGGAAACTGTGGAGAATCACGTGCCACTGATGTGACAACAGGTTCAAAGTAGAGATGAGAGAACCGATTCGTTATGAGCTGAAGTCAACCCGAATTTTCCAAATAGTTCATTTATTAACAAAACTGAAAACTTTTAACAAATACCGAAGTACTAAAATGGCCTTTGTGACATACATTGCCCAGTGAACATACAGCGGAGACGTGTCTGTGACGTGGGCTGGGGTTCTGGCATCACCTGACATCCTCGCAGCCAATAATGAATGGTAGGCGGAGACCTTACAGTGCTGATGTCATTTTGGCCATTTTGGGATGAGTTAAAGCTGAGAGACACTTATGTTATCATCACTACATGTTCCAAAGAAATTACTCCATTTTCTTCTGGAAACAACAGCAACAGTGCAATAGAAGTGCAGAATTGAAGGAGGACAAGTGGAGTGAAGTGGAGATATATTCAAAGAGATACATGCATATGGACTATTGGACTGTATTTTGGGTATACTATCAGCAATAAAGGGGTCCCTTCAGTGTTAGATATCCGCCCATACATTGCAGAGCCACAGGAATCTTTGGATTTTTGTTATATTTTGGACTGTTTGTATATCTGTAGAGCACGCTCATTGTATTGTCTTCTGGGAGATAAATCCTTAACAATATGGATGAGACACTAAATATGGAGGTGACTGCAGATACCATCATATAAGCAGGGAGAGAGGATGCAGCAGTATTTTTTACCTCCTGTCACCTGAAAGAAGAATTACAGGTGTTGAGCACAAAGACACTAGAATAAAAACTGATTTTGTTGGCTGAACGTGAATCCCGTTAATTTTGGACGATTAAGTTTGAGTAATAGAGTCCCTAGGGGACGTCGGAAGAATACGGAGACCTCATTATATCAAGTTGATTTTTTGGAAGAACTTACCCTTAATACATTCTTTGAAAATAATGAGGTTTGTTGTATAAAGATAAAACAGGGTTAGGAACCAGACTCACTGAGCAACAATTTCAGAATTTAAAAAAAAAACTTGTTAAAGGTTGGTACCTATACAAGCAGAAAGTAAGGAACGGAATAGAGATAAATATGTGAGAAATAAACATGATTTTCAGCCTGGAAGAAATTTTCAATGCAGCGAACGGAGGAAACAGCGGAGAAAAATGAGAACGAGGAGACCTAGAACAAGAGAATACTGGACCATGGATACAGAGACCAGAGCATCGGATGAACAGACAACAACGTCAAACACGCGACAAACAGAGAGAAATCAAAATCAGGGTAACCCTTTAGGCAGAGCACAAGAAGGGGACAGAGAAAGAGGCGCAAAGATGGGCCCGAAAAGGAAGCAAATCTCTTGGAGACGGGGAAACATCTCAATACCTCAACAGTAATAAACTTAACGAACATTTCATTGAATGATGAGAGCCAATTGGTCCTGGCAAAAGGCTTGAAATTTGGTTTGGTAGAAGACTTTGATTTAGATGATTTGGAAATAGATTTGTTTAGGGCCTGTTTAAACATTTCTCCCAAAAATCACAAACAGAAGTGAGAAATAAAGAAGGGGAAATTCCTTGTCATATACTGTACGTCCACTGGGATATTGTAGGAGACACTACTAGTGAGAAAGAGAAAACATGTCTGCTAGATTTATTAGAGATCACAGATATCAAAGACTCAGCCGAATCCAACTGGGTGGGAAGATAGATATGTTCCAAAAAAGAGTAATTGAGGATATACAAGTATTAATATGTGAGAAAGAAAACTCTAAATATAACAGCAGGTGAGCGAGAAGCTCTAGTCTGGCTCAAAAAACAAGGCAACCTAATAGTAAAACAAGCGGCCAAGGGGGAAACATAGTAGAAAGGTCAAAGGAATATTTTCTACAAGAAGCTTACAGGCAACGAGGGGACCAAAGAACTTAAAAAAATTCTGGCTAAAGCCAAGTTACAGTCCTTTTTGAGGGGACATGTGGAAAAAGACATAATTTCAAAACATACAGCAGAGAACTTGTTAGTGGAATTTCCACAGAAACCAGGTTGGTGCTTTCTTCCGAAGGTACAAAAAACTCTTGAGGCCCTACCAGGACGTACTATCGTGGCAGGTATAGGGTCAGTCCTGGAACCTCTATCTCAATACGTAAATTGGCTCCTGAGCCCTATCCTCCACAACATTCCATCATACGCGAAAGGGGAACGCATCCCAAAGTGACTGAACCAGGGAATCAGGTAAAGAGACCTTAAGCGCGATGCCTTTGGAGAGGTTGATTTTATAGTTGCTGAAGAAGCTATAGGTAGCAATTTCCTGTTAGAGGGAGGGGAGCATGGTTAGTGGCTGGGTAAGGAATAGCAAGATATCATCCATGAATACCAAGATTTTAAGACGGAAGTCTCCAACACTCATTCAGGATGTCAGGATTACATCGAATGGTGACTATAAAACACTATGTTTTATAGATATATAGTCCTAGGAGTCCGACAGTGTCATACACTATGTATTATAAATATAAAATTCTATGGGGCCTGACAGTGTCATACACATATGTATTATAGATATAGTCCTAGGAGTCCTGACAGTGTCATACACTATGTATTATAGATATATAGTCCTAGGAGTCCTGACAGTGTCATACACTATGTATTACAGATATATAGTCCTAGGAGCCCTGACAGTGTCATACACTATGTATTATAGATATATAGTCCTAGGAGCCCTGACAGTGTCATACACTATGTATTATAGATATATATAGTCCTAGGAGCCCTGACAGTGTCATACAATATGTTTTATAGATATATAGTCCTAGGAGGCCTGACAGTGTCATACACTATGTATTATAGATATATAGTCCTAGGAGTCCTGACAGTGTCATACACTATATATTATAGATATATAGTCCTAGGAGTCCTGACAGTGTCATACACTATGTATTATAGATATATAGTCCTAGGAGCCCTGACAGTGTCATACAATATGTTTTATAGATATATAGTCCTAGGAGGCCTGACAGTGTCATACACTATGTATTATAGATATATAGTCCTAGGCGCCCTGACAGTGCCATACACTATGTATTATAGATATATAGTCCTAGGAGTCCTGACAGTGTCATACACTATGTATTATAGATATATAGTCCTAGGCGCCCTGACAGTGTCATACACTATGTATTATAGATATATAGTCCTAGGAGTCCTGACAGTGTCATACACTATGTATTATAGATATATAGTCCTAGGAGCCCTGACAGTGTCATACACTATGTATTATAGATATATAGTCCTAGGAGTGCTGACAGTGTCATACACTAATATACAATACAAAGATACATTACACTATGCTTTATAGATATATAGTCCTAGAAGCTCTGATAGTTTTATATACTATGTTTTAAGCCAATTTAATCTCTGGTTCATATCAAACCTATTTGAGATTAAATTAATCTTTGGACCAAATAAAGTGAATCATCAGAGGTTTGTCCAACTCTACTACAAAGGTGTGCCTGGGCCGACCAACACACTACATTGTAGCAGCTCACCATGAAAATGAGCCAGGGGGCTACCAGATATGTGTCTAAAACAACAGTTTAGTGAACCCTACTGCGTATAGGATTCCAATGATTGGACAAGGGTTGCGTCACATTTCTGGTTCATTGAACGGGTCAACAATGTCGTGTCAGTTGAGAAAAATCTAGAGAACAAACACCAAAATTTGCTGGATGAATATAAGATGTTGGGGGCATGGTTTCCAGATACCTGAGGTAACCTACCAGTCACAGAAATGTTGACATAGGATATTATTATGGAGTGCTACCCACTAAGGAGAGGGAAGAAACCCTCAAAAAGGTGAGGAAGAGTCCAAAGATACCGAGCTGACAATCCTAAAGATGACACTGACTTTCCCTGCAGCTTCATTCACAGCAAGTGATGGTTAGTCCATCGATCTCTTGGAACAGCCACAACTGTCACAGATAGATCTCCCACATTTCTGTCTGGACTACAATCTACTGGCCATAGAGGTGGAAGACACTTGGCCCCTGATATTACCAGCACACTGGAACTAACTGTACAGTCCTCCCTGACCCTCACAGAAGAGGAAGTATTACAGCATAGTACACACTGTGCAACAACAAGTTACTAATGCAGAGGAGAAAGTGGCCAACGGGAATCTGGAGGTTTGTGACTTACTGAAATGACCAGAATCTTACATGATGGTATAGAGGACGTAGAGAATAGGCCCCGCTGTAGTGACATGAGAGTAATGAGTGTCCCAAAGAATGTTCCATCCAGAGATCTAACACAGATATGTGAGCAAAATCTTCCACAAGCCCTAAGACTACCAAGAGTAAAGAGCCGGAATATGTTAGGAGGTAGCTGTACAGAGTCAGTCTAGAGCGACACAGCCGATACCTGCTGTTTTGTTTAAAGTCCCAACATCACCTGGACTATAATGGTACATGTCGGGAGGGGGGTTAATGGTTATAGTACAAATCTTAAGTATTTCAGTGCGAGAACACAGTGAGATGGTTACTTAAGTCTTACAAAAGTAGCTCATGAGGTTCACGGTTAAAGGCATTTTACCCAAACCCCTCCTTTACAAGACTACTTAGGTTGGTCCCGTCTCCGGACAATGTAACCCACCTATAATATGGGGCCACTTCCTGAATAGCTTGTCATGGCAGTTAGTCTACATTGGAGGTCAAACCTTCACATGACCACTAAAGGAAATCAGTGGCCACGGTAATGACGCCAACTTGTGCAGCACATGATGTCATTGGAATCACAGGTGTAGGGGCCACAAGGAGGACATTATAGTGCGTCGGGGTCACAAGGAGGACATTATACTGTGTGGGGGCCACAAGGAGGACATTATAATGTGTGGGGGCCACAAGAAGGACATTATAATGTGTGGGGGCCACAAGGAGGACATTATACTGTGTGGGGGCCACAAGGAGGACATTATACCATGTTGGGGCCACAAGGAGGACATTATACTGTGTGGGGGCCACAAGGAGGACATTATACCATGTTGGGGCCACTAACCAATCTTTATACTGTGTGTGATTCTGGAATATGTTCTCTGTGTAGATTCGGAGGCTTTACAGGAAGATTCACTTTCTATTACTGGACTCCACTGGGAAGTTTGGGTGTCCATTAGTGTCCATGTAGTGCAGATACATATGGAGCTACAGAGGAGGGGGAGCGGAGCTGAGACCGTGCTGGGGAGAGGGAGGATAATATGTGGCCAGTACTAGGGGGCGACACCGAGCCAAAAGTCTGGCCATAGAAGAGGCTGCAGACTGGAAATGAGGGTGACTGAATGCAGGGCCGGCTCCAGGTTTGTGTGGGCCCTTGGGCGACAGAGCCCCAGTGGGCCCCTTTTGGAGTAACTTATGCACAATGCAGCAAAAAATCAATCGAAATTGGGTGTTTTTTGCTGAGGTAGACCTACTAGAGTGGAGTGTAATACAGTCCATTCCGTACAAGTAGATACAACCTGTTCAGACTTCAGAAAGTAAAGAGGAATTTGAGGTGGACATCTGTCTCGGATTCTTCTTTATCTTCTGCCCCTGGCTCACGATACAGAACATCAGCATGTCCTTGCTGTTTTCCACCGCTGATTAGACCCAAATGAATGAGTCTAACCAGTGCGGAGTCTCAAGCTGCGGCCTCCGAATCAGCTGCAGAATCTGCGGCAAGGTCCAGCAGGGCACATTTTTTCCAGCTTCCTGCTCCAATTAGTTTCAATATGAGGGAGGAATCTGCTGAAAAATCAGTGCCAGATTCCACTGTGTGAACAGGGCCTGATACTGTTAATAGTGCCACGCCACAGTGGCCCCCACACAATATCATATGCTCCACAGTAGCCCCCACACAGTATCATATGCTCCACAGTGACCTCCACACAGTATTATATGCCCCACAGTAGTCCCACCGCAGTATTATATGCTCCAAAGTGGCCCCCACACAGTATTATATACTCACAGTGGCCCCTACACAGTATTATATGCCCAGCAGTTGCTCCCACACAGTATTATATACTGCACAGTGGCCCCCACACAGTATTATATACTGCACAGTAGCCCCCACACAGTATTATATGCTCACAGTGGACCACACACAGTATTATATGCTCAGCAGTGGCCTCCACACAGTATTATATGCTCCCAACAGCCCCCCTGCGCTCCGGTACTATTATTATACTCTAGGGTCTCCTCAGACCCCAGAGTATAATAATCGGAGGCTCAGGGAAGGTGAATAAAAACAACAAACAGTGATACTCACCATGCATTACCTATCCTGTGCTTCCTTGGTCTGTCCTGTCTTCAGCATCTTAGGCCATCTTCCGACATCCCTGCTGAGGCCTGTGATTGGTCCTCAGCAGTCACGTGGGGGTGCACTGACGTCAATACGCCGCTGCGCCCCATGTGACTGCTGGGGCCGAATAACAGGCCTCAGCGTGGCCTCAGGAAAGATGCCGAGCCCAGGAGAGGTGAGTATAAGTATTTATTATTTTAAGTCACCTCCCTTGGGCTAGCATCTATTTGCAATATGTATAGCAGTCGGGGAACCACGCTTTCCCCGACCGCTATCAATTGGCCCACAAAGGGTCATGACCTTATCACATGTACAGAAATGTCAAATAGAAAATAAAAGGGTATATAATTGAATAGAGATAGTATTCTACATATCAGCATTATGAAAACGCAATTCTCAATAACCTTTATTACAGGTCGTTTAAGGTCCGAAGTCTTTACTGACATATTTAAAATCTAAAAAATAAAAAAGAAAAATAAATCAAATTAAAAAGATCAGTCTAGTTCTTCAGTCAGTATGTGGTGTATGCGTATGTGTGGGACAATATTATGCTCCTATGTCCTTAGTGTCATTAATCTCAGTTATTATAGAACCATAGTTAAACTTAAAAACAAGACAAAAAAGGAACCAGGGATGGGGGGGGGAGGTTCAGGGACACAGGACTCGACTCATGTGAGAGGATCAAAATGAGAGTAGTCACAGACTTGAGAGATCAAAGAAGACCAGAGAGAAAATCACTTGCAATAAAGGAATTCCAGAGATCCCAAGTTCTGGTATATTGGAATGTCCTATCTGCTCTCTGAGGCCTGAGTTTTTCACATTTGTGCAGGGTGTGCATCTCCTTTATCCAATCGTATATCGAGGGAGGAGATTTATCTTTCCACAGTCTGGGGATTAATACTTTGGCAGCATTAATAATGTGGAGAGTTAGGGGGTGTCTGATCTTCGAAACGCAGTGGTCGAATATACTAAACAGGAGTAGTTTAGGAGTCAGGGTTACATGGGTTTCAAACATATGGTCAATTATCATTGATATTTTCTTCCAGAATGGTACGATGTGTTTGCAGTGTAGCCAGATTTGTGAACATGTGCCTAGTTCTTCTTTGCATCGCGAGCACAGAGGTGAAACTGTGGGGAAAATACGGTTGAGTAAGGTTGGGGTCCTATACCAGCGAGAGACAAGTTTATAGTGCATCTCTTGTATTCTAGGACAAATGGACCTAGATCTGGCATTTAGAATAATATCTTTCATTTCAGTGGCGTTAAAATTGGTGTTCAATTCAGATGCCCATTTAGCAAGGTACGAGGGGGGTGTGGTAGGGTTAGTCATGAGGCCACATACTGTTGAAATAACTTTCTTAATCGGGGAGCCTGTTCTAAGATGCTTTTGAATTAAATTAGGGGAAGAGGAGAAGGATTTATAGGCTTTAGATATCATAATATGTTCCCTGAGTTGTGAGTATTCTCTGTCCGAAAGGCCTAAGGTAGGGAAGAGGGAGAGATGTCAGAGAGATGAATGAATCTCCATCAAACAAATTGCGTAGGGGTGATAAGAGTAGCTCTTCAATATTTTGTATTTTTCCCTTAGCATTTCTAAACCTGGAGGGAATCAATGAGCCCAATGGGGTATCTGCACAATATGGGGGCAAAAGTTTTATGTTTTTATTTAATTTGTGCCAAATTCTTAAGGAAAACAGAGTCAAAGAACAACTAATTTTGGCCGGTGAGAAAGGGTTCTCCCCAGTCTTCCAGAGAAGTAATTGTGAACTAGATGGGAGTGACTCCCCTTCCAGATCTAGCCACAACTTTTTATGTGGCCAAACAGACCATTCCAACAGTTTAGAAAGATGTACTGATATATGATATCTCTGAAAGTCTGGGACCGCCAATCCACCATTCGACCTAGGCATACTTATAGCGTCATAGGAAATCCGATTATAGTTAGACTTCCAGATGAACTTCAGGAGTATTTTTTTTTTACCCGGGTATAGAAGTATAGAAAGTATCTGGGATTTCAATTGGGAGAGCTTGGAGAATGTAGAGAACTTTAGGCAGTATTACCATTTTTATTGCATTAATGCGTCCAAACCAGGATATGAAAAGGTTCTCCCAGTCCTTGAAATCAGATTCAGTCTTGGTAAGGATGGGCTGGAAATTAAAGGAGTATTCCCATGAACATAATCATATCTATATTGGTAGATAATCAAAAGTTAAACATTTTTGCAAATATAAGTAGTTAAGAATTTTGCAGAGTTTTAAAGATTTTCTCTAACTATCTTAGTGGTGACAGTCTGTTGTCTTGATTGGTTGCCAATGGATACGACCACAAATGCAGAAACTTTCTATGGTTTGAGACTTGTCAGGAACCCAGCCATGATTTTCTTACTGTAGCTGGGTTATCAGGCAGGGACACTACATGTATCAGAAGATATCCCGGCCACAATAAGGAAATCACGGCTGATTTTCTGACCTTAGAAAGTTCCTGCATTCATGGTCGTATCCACTGGCAACCGATCAAGACAACAACGTGTGACCACAAGATAGTTAGAGAAAATCTTTAAAACTCTGCAAAATGTTTAATTACTTATACTTGCAAAAATGTTTAACTTTTAATAATCTACAAATTAAAAAATGGTTATGATCATGGGAATACCCCTTTAAGTTGGTACAGGTGTAAGATATTCCTGCTAATATTAATGACTAAGTATTTTAAAGAGAGAGGGGCCGGTTTTAGAGGAGAAGAAAGGATTATTTGTTTGAGGAATATTAACATTGCATATTTCAGACTTCAAAAAGTTGATCTTAAAATTGGAAATAACACTAAAATCCTCCAACTCCTTGAAAAGCTGGGAGCATCTTTTAATGGGTTAGTAAGCATAAATAATGTATCATCCGCATAGGCTGCTACTTTGTGGTGTCTATGTGATGTGGAGATGCGTTGGATTGCGGTATTAGTTCTGACTCTTGTGAGGAGACGTTCCAGGGATAGGATGAAGAGAATAGGAGAGAGGGGGCAGCCCTGTCTTGTACCGTTGGTGATCTCAAAGGTGTTTGAAAGGGGATCATTAATTCTGACTGATGCTGATGGGGTTGTATACATGGCTAGGATTTTGGATATAAAGGACTGGGGGAAACTAAAGGCAGTCAGGACCTCCTCCAAGTAGTTCCAGCTCAACCTATCAAATGCTTTTTCAGCGTCTGTAGTCACAAACGCTAATGGTATATTTTTAATTTGGGCAAATTGGATGACATGGAGAACTTTGTATATTATCATTAGCGTCTCTGCCTTCAATGAAACCCACTTGGTCAGGGTGTAGTATACTTGGGATGACATGTTGAAGCCCAGTAGCTATAAGTTTGGCGCATACTTTGATGTCAACATTTAATAACGAAACCGGTCTGTAGCTAGCACAGAGCGTAGCATCCTTACTCTCTTTAGGGATCACTGACATATGGGCCAAAAGAGACTCTGCACGAAAACAGTCGCCATTTGCTATATTATTAACCACTTCCGGACAGCCCATTGAGTTTTTATGTCCGGAAGGTGATTGCCTTGTTCTGCAAGGACGTATCGGTACAGCCAAGAAGATTTCAGCAGCTGCACGAAATCATTCCGCTGCTGAAACAGAGAGCCGGCTGTAACTTCAGCCGGAGCTCCCAGAGAGAGGGCAGGGAAGGTTTATTACCTTCCCTGCCATCCCGATCGCTGTGTATACAGCACTCAATGGTGCTATGGGTGCCGCCATGATGCGGCCGCCCTCTGACCCAGCGGTCACGTGATCCGCCGGGATCAGCGTCTGTAAGAGTTGCAGGGTCCTACAGGAGCCAGATCAGCTCTACAGTAACGGGCAGGAGGCTGTATTCCTCCTGTCACTGGGGCTAAATGTACCCATGTAAGTGTAAATCAGCCCCCCCCCCCAAAACAAAAAGTGATCAGATGTCCCCAAAGGTCTATTATGACCTTATAGGGACACAATGTAAGAAAGTTAAAAAAAAATAAATAATAAAAAAATTAATAGAAAAGTAAAAAAAAAAAAAAGTAAATAAAATAATTTAAAAAATAATTAAAATAATATGTCAATAACACACCCTTATTACAGGTTCTAGCCCCACCCCTGACGACACCATACAAAATAAAAATTACCGTAACGGAGAGTAAAAACTGTTTTATAAAGTTTTTTAGTAGCACTTTGTGCTATTAAATAAAAAAAAAAATTTAAGTGAAAAACGGACGTTTTCCCTCTTTTGTTTATTTTTTCCCGGATATAAAAAATAATTAAAACACATGCAAAAATAAAAACAACATAAAAATAAAGTCCTATGTGTCACCGAAAAAAGACACAGAAATTAGTTGAATAACCTAAATGATAAAAATGTTACAGCCCTCAAAACCGCACATACAAAATACCCAAAAATGTGTCTGGTCCTGGACCAGAAATAGGCCCGGTACTGAAATGGTTAAAGTAGGTGCACATGTGTGAGGATAGACTTTTCAGGAGTGTTTTATAGTCACTGGCAGAAAATCCATTAGGTCCGCGGCTTTTACTGTTCGCCAAAGACTTTATAGCAGATTCAATCTCAATTTGTGAAAAAGGATCGAGCAGTTCAGACTGTCGGCCTACTAAGAGGTTGTCTGTTATCATAATAATAAAACCCCCTTATTTTCTACCCCATGATCTAATTCTATTATACTTAGAGTCTAATCTATTGGTTAATACAAGGAAAGAAAAAACAAGAGTGGGGAGGGGGAGATATGGGTAGGAAGGGGGAAGAAAATAGGAGAATATAACAACAATGCATAGAAGAACAATCATAAAGTTATTTTATGGAGGGGGTGACAGAAACTATTAGGCAGGATAGTAAAAATATGGGCAAACTGATTAGATGACAAGTTACTTTAAATAAAAGATGTAAATGAAATGACCTCATTCAGTCCTGCAGGATTTACACATTAAAGCCTGTATGTCCAATTCACCTCTTTCTGTAAATTTTTTAATCTATATCCCCTCTTCGTACAGATGGTCTCACTATTTCAATCCCCTGAAAGGAAACTGATTTGCGATCCCCATCATGCATCCCCCAAACATGCCGAGTAATCGGTTGATCTTCCATCTGGGTCTCTCCTAATGTCCTGTATGATGGGCACTGTGGGCAGTAGTATCTGGGGTCTCTCCTAATGCCCTGTATGATGGGCACTGTGGGCAGTAGTATCTGGGGTCTCTCCTAATGCCCTGTATGATGGGCACTGTGGGCAGTAGTATCTGGAGTCTCTCCTAATGTCCTGTATGATGGGCACTGTGGGCAGTAGTATCTGGAGTCTCTCCTAATGCCCTGTATGATGGGCACTGTGGGCAGTAGTATCTGGGGTCTCTCCTAATGTCCTGTATGATGGGCACTGTGGGCAGTAGTATCTGGAGTCTCTCCTAATGCCCTGTATGATGGGCACTGTGGGCAGTAGTATCTGGAGTCTCTCCTAATGTCCCGTATGATGAGCACTGTGGGCAGTAGTATCTGGGGTCTCTCCTAATGTCCTGTATGATGGGCACTGTGGGCAGTAGTATCTGGGGTCTCTCCTAATGTCCTGTATGATGGGCACTGTGGACAGTAGTATCTGGGGTCTCTCCTAATGTCCTGTATGATGAGCACTGTGGGCAGTAGTATCTGGAGTCTCTCCTAATATCCTGTATGATGGGCACTGTGGGCAGTAGTATCTGGAGTCTCTCCTAATGCCCTGTATGATGGGCACTGTGGCAGTAGTATCTGGGGTCTCTCCTAATGTCCTGTATGATGGGCACTGTGGGCAGTAGTATCTGGGGTCTCTCCTAATGTTCTGTATGATAAGCACTGTGGGCAGTAGTATCTGGAGTCTCTACTAATGCCCTGTATAGTGGGCACTGTGGGCAGTAGTATCTGGGGTCTCTCCTAATGCCCTGTATGATGAGCACTGTGGGCAGTAGTATCTGGAGTCTCTCCTAATGTCCTGTATGATGGGCACTGTGGGCAGTAGTATCTGGAGTCTCTCCTAATGCCCTGTATGATGGGCACTGTGGGCAGTAGTATCTGGAGTTTCTCCTAATGCCCTGTATGATGGGCACTGTGGGCAGTAGTATCTGGAGTCTCTCCTAATGTCCTGTATGATGGGCACTGTGGGCAGTAATATCTGGAGTCTCTCCTAATGCCCTGTATGATGGGCACTGTGGGCAGTAGTATCTGGAGTCTCTCCTAATGCCCTGTATGATGGGCACTGTGGGCAGTAGTATCTGGAGTCTCTCCTAATGTCCTGTATGATGGGCACTGTGGGCAGTAGTATCTGGAGTCTCTCCTAATGTCCTGTATGATGGGCACTGTGGGCATTAGTATCTGGAGTCTCTCCTAATGTCCTGTATGATGGGCCGGGGCAGTAGTATCTGGAGTCTCTCCTAATGTCCTGTATGATGGGCACTTGGGCAGTAGTATCTGGAGTCTCTCCTAATGTCCTGTATGATGGGCACGTGGGCAGTAGTATCTGGAGTCTCTCCTAATGCCCTGTATGATGGGCACTGTGGGCAGTAGTATCTGGAGTCTCTCCTAATGCCCTGTATGATGGGCACTGTGGGCAGTAGTATCTGGAGTCTCTCCTAATGTCCTGTATGATGGGCACTGTGGGCAGTAGTATCTGGAGTCTCTCCTAATGTCCTGTATGATGGGCACTGTGGGCAGTAGTATCTGGGGTCTCTCCTAATGTCCTGTATGATGGGCACTGTGGGCAGTAGTATCTGGGGTCTCTCCTAATGTCCTGTATGATGGGCACTGTGGGCAGTAGTATCTGGAGTCTCTCCTAATGTCCTGTATGATGGGCACTGTGGGCAGTAGTATCTGGAGTCTCTCCTAATGTCCTGTATGATGGGCACTGTGGGCAGTAGTATCTGGAGTCTCTCCTAATGCCCTGTATGATGGGCACTGTGGGCAGTAGTATCTGGAGTCTCTCCTAATGTCCTGTATGATGGGCACCGTGGGCAGTAGTATCTGGGGGTCTCTCCTAATGTCCTGTATGATGGGCACTGTGGGCAGTAGTATCTGGGGTCTCTCCTAATGTCCTGTATGATGGGCACTGTGGGCAGTAGTATCTGGGGCTCTCTCCTAATGCCCTGTATGATGGGCACTGTGGGCAGTAGTATCTGGAGTCTCTCCTAATGCCCTGTATGATGGGCACTGTGGGCAGTAGTATCTGGGGTCTCTCCTAATGTCCTGTATGATGGGCACTGTGGGCAGTAGTATCTGGGGTCTCTCCTAATGCCCTGTATGATGGGCACTGTGGGCAGTAGTATCTGGGGTCTCTCCATGCCGGGGCAGTAGACTGGTCTCTCCTAATGTCCTGTATGATGTGCACCGTGGGCAGTAGTATCTGGGGTCTCTCCTAATGCCCTGTATGATGGGCACTGTGGGCAGTAGTATCTGGAGTCTCTCCTAATGTCCTGTATGATGTGCACCGTGGGCAGTAGTATCTGGGGTCTCTCCTAATGCCCTGTATGATGGGCACTGTGGACAGTAGTATCTCTCCTAATGCCCTGTATGATGGGCACTGTGGGCAGTAGTATCTGGGGTCTCTCCTAATGTCCTGTATGATGAGCACTGTGGGCAGTAGTATCTGGAGTCTCTCCTAATGTCCTGTATGATGAGCACTGTGGGCAGTAGTATCTGGAGTCTCTCCTAATGCCCTGTATGATGGGCACTGTGGGCAGTAGTATCTGGGGTCTCTCCTAATGCCCTGTATGATGGACACTGTGGGCAGTAATATCTGGAGTCTCTCCTAATGTCCTGTATGATGGGCACTGTGGGCAGTAGTATCTGGAGTCTCTCCTAATGTCCGGTATGATGGGCACTGTGGGCAGTAGTATCTGGAGTCTCTCCTAATGTCCGGTATGATGGGCACTGTGGGCAGTAGTATCTGGAGTCTCTCCTCATGTCCTGTATGATGGGCACTGTGGGCAGTAGTATCTGGGGTCTCTCCTAATGTCCTGTATGATGGGCACTGTGGGCAGTAGTATCTGGAGTCTCTCCTAATGTCCTGTATGATGGGCACTGTGGGCAGTAGTATCTGGAGTCTCTCCTAATGTCCTGTATGATGGGCACTGTGGGCAGTAGTATCTGGAGTCTCTCCTAATGTCCTGTATGATGAGCACTGTGGACATTAGTATCTGGAGTCTCTCCTAATGCCCTGTATGATGGGCACTCTGGGCAGTAGTATCTGGAGTCTCTCCTAATGTCCTGTATGATGGGCAGTAGTATCTGGAGTCTCTCCTAATGCCCTGTATGATGGGCACTGTGGGCAGCAGTATCTGGAGTCTCTCCTAATGTCCTGTATGATGTGCACCGTGGGCAGTAGTATCTGGGGTCTCTCCTAATGCGCTGTATGATGGGCACTGTGGGCAGTAGTATCTGGAGTCTCTCCTAATGTCCTGTATGATGTGCACCGTGGGCAGTAGTATCTGGGGTCTCTCCTAACGCCCTGTATGATGGGCACTGTGGACAGTAGTATTCTCTCCTAATACCCTGTATGATGGGCACTGTGGGCAGTAGTATCTGGGGTCTCTCCTAATGTCCTGTATGATGAGCACTGTGGGCAGTAGTATCTGGTTTCTCTCCTAATGTCCTGTATGATGAGCACTGTGGGCAGTAGTATCTGGGGTCTCTCCTAATGCCCTGTATGATGGGCACTGTGGGCAGTAGTATCTGGAGTCTCTCCTAATGCCCTGTATGATGGGCACTGTGGGCAGTAGTATCTGGAGTCTCTCCTAATGCCCTGTATGATGGGCACTGTGGGCAGTAGTATGTGGGGTCTCTCCTAATGTCCTGTATGATGGGCACTGTGGGCAGTAGTATCTGGGGTCTCTCCTAATGCCCTGTATGATGGACACTGTGGGCAGTAGTATCTGGAGTCTCTCCTAATGTCCTGTATGATGGGCACTGTGGGCAGTAGTATCTGGAGTCTCTCCTAATGTCCGGTATGATAGGCACTGTGGGCAGTAGTATCTGGAGTCTCTCCTAATGTCCGGTATGATGGGCACTGTGGGCAGTAGTATCTGGAGTCTCTCCTCATGTCCTGTATGATGGGCACTGTGGGCAGTAGTATCTGGGGTCTCTCCTAATGTCCTGTATGATGGGCACTGTGGGCAGTAGTATCTGGAGTCTCTCCTAATGTCCTGTATGATGGGCACTGTGGGCAGTAGTATCTGGAGTCTCTCCTAATGTCCTGTATGATGGGCACTGTGGGCAGTAGTATCTGGAGTCTCTCCTAATGTCCTGTATGATGAGCACTGTGGGGGGCACTTTAGTATCTGGAGTCTCTCCTAATGCCCTGTATGATGGGCACTGTGGGCAGTAGTATCTGGAGTCTCTCCTAATGTCCTGTATGATGGGCACTCTGGGCAGTAGTATCTGGAGTCTCTCCTAATGTCCTGTATGATCGTGGGCAGTAGTATCTGGAGTCTCTCCTAATGCCCTGTATGATGGGCACAGTGGGCAGCAGTATCTGGAGTCTCTCCTAATGCCCTGTATGATGGGCACTGTGGGCAGTAGTATCTGGAGTCTCTCCTAATGTCCTGTATGATGGCATGGGCAGTAGTATCTGGAGTCTCTCCTAATGCCCTGTATGATGGGCACAGTGGGCAGCAGTATCTGGAGTCTCTCCTAATGCCCTGTATGATGGGCACTGTGGCAAGTAGTATCTGGAGTCTCTCCTAATGTCCTGTATGATGGGCACTGTGGGGGGTAAATCTGGAGTCTCTCCTAATGTCCTGTATGATGGGCACTGTGGGCCAGTAGATATCTGGAGTCTCTCCTAATGTCCTGTATGATGGGCACTGTGGGCAGTAGTATCTGGAGTCTCTCCTAATGTCCTATATGATGGGCACTGTGGGCAGTAGTATCTGGAGTCTCTCCTAATGCCCTGTATGATGGGCACTGTGGGCAGTAGTATCTGGAGTCTCTCCTAATGTCCTGTATGATGGGCACTGTGGGCAGTAGTATCTGGAGTCTCTCCTAATGTCCTGTATGATGGGCACTGTGGGCAGTAGTATCTGGAGTCTCTCCTAATGCCCTGTATGATGTGCACTGTGGGCAGTAGTATCTGGGGTCTCTCCTAATGCCCTGTATGATGGGCCGTGGGCAGTAGTATCTGGAGTCTCTCCTAATGTCCTGTATGATGTGCACCGTGGGCAGTAGTATCTGGGGTCTCTCCTAATGCCCTGTATGATGGGCACTGTGGACAGTAGTATCTCTCCTAATACCCTGTATGATGGGCACTGTGGGCAGTAGTATCTGGGGTCTCTCCTAATGTCCTGTATGATGAGCACTGTGGGCAGTAGTATCTGGAGTCTCTCCTAATGTCCTGTATGATGAGCACTGTGGGCAGTAGTATCTGGAGTCTCTCCTAATGCCCTGTATGATGGGCACTGTGGGCAGTAGTATCTGGGGTCTCTCCTAATGCCCTGTATGATGGACACTGTGGGCAGTAGTATCTGGAGTCTCTCCTAATGTCCTGTATGATGGGCACTGTGGGCAGTAGTATCTGGAGTCTCTCCTAATGTCCGGTATGATGGGCACTGTGGGCAGTAGTATCTGGAGTCTCTCCTAATGTCCGGTATGATGGGCACTGTGGGCAGTAGTATCTGGAGTCTCTCCTCATGTCCTGTATGATGGGCACTGTGGGCAGTAGTATCTGGGGTCTCTCCTAATGTCCTGTATGATGGGCACTGTGGGCAGTAGTATCTGGAGTCTCTCCTAATGTCCTGTATGATGGGCACTGTGGGCAGTAGTATCTGGAGTCTCTCCTAATGCCCTGTATGATGGGCACTGTGGGCAGTAGTATCTGGGGTCTCTCCTAATGTCCTGTATGATGGGCACTGTGGGCAGTAGTATCTGGAGTCTCTCCTAATGTCCTGTATGATGGGCACTGTGGGCAATAGTATCTGGAGTCTCTCCTAATGCCCTGTATGATGGGCAGTGTGGGCAGTAGTATCTGGGGTCTCTCCTAATGTCCTGTATGATGGGCACTGTGGGCAGTAGTATCTGGGGTCTCTCCTAATGTCCTGTATGATGGGCACTGTGGGCAGTAGTATCTGGAGTCTCTCCTAATGTCCGGTATGATGGGCACTGTGGGCAGTAGTATCTGGAGTCTCTCCTAATGTCCGGTATGATGGGCACTGTGGGCAGTAGTATCTGGAGTCTCTCCTCATGTCCTGTATGATGGGCACTGTGGGCAGTAGTATCTGGGGTCTCTCCTAATGTCCTGTATGATGGGCACTGTGGGCAGTAGTATCTGGAGTCTCTCCTAATGTCCTGTATGATGGGCACTGTGGGCAGTAGTATCTGGAGTCTCTCCTAATGTCCTTTATGATGGGCACTGTGGGCAGTAGTATCTGGAGTCTCTCCTAATGCCCTGTATGATGAGCACTGTGGGCAGTAGTATCTGGAGTCTCTCCTAATGTCCTGTATGATGGGCACTGTGGGCAGTAGTATCTGGAGTCTCTCCTAATGCCCTGTATGATGGGCACTGTGGGCAGTAATATCTGGAGTCTCTCCTAATGTCCTGTATGATGGGCACTGTGGGCAGTAGTATCTGGAGTCTCTCCTAATGTCCTGTATGATGAGCACTGTGGTCAGTAGTATCTGGGGTCTCTCCTAATGTCCTGTATGATGGGCACTGTGGGCAGTAGTATCTGGAGTCTCTCCTAATGACCTGTATGATGGGCACTGTGGGCAGTAGTATCTGGGGTCTCTCCTAATGTCCTGTATGATGGGCACTGTGGGCAGTAGTATCTGGAGTCTCTCCTAATGCCCTGTATGATGGGCACTGTGGGCAGTAGTATCTGGAGTCTCTCCTAATGTCCTGTATGATGGGCACTGTGGGCAGTAGTATCTGGGGTCTCTCCTAATGTCCTGTATGATGGGCACTGTGGATAGTAGTATCTGGAGTCTCTCCTAATGCCCTGTATGATGGGCACTGTGGGCAGTAGTATCTGGAGTCTCTCCTAATGCCCTGTATGATGGGCACTGTGGGCAGTAGTATCTGGAGTCTCTCCTAATGTCCTGTATGATGGGCACTGTGGGCAGTAGAATCTGGAGTCTCTCCTAATGTCCTGTATGATGGGCACTGTGGGCAGTAGAATCTGGAGTCTCTCCTAATGTCCTGTATGATGGGCACTGTGGGCAGTATTATCTGCAGTCTCTCCTAATGCCCTGTATGATGAGCACTGTGGATAGTAGTATCTGGAGTCTCTCCTAATGTCCTGTATGATGGGCACTGTGGGCAGTAGTTTCTGGAGTCTCTCCTAATGCCCTGTATGATGGGCACTGTGGGCAGTAGTATCTGGAGTCTCTCCTAATGCCCTGTATGATGGGCACTGTGGGCAGTAGTATGTGGGGTCTCTCCTAATGCCCTGTATGATGGGCACTGTGGGCAGTAGTATCTGGAGTCTCTCCTAATGCCCTGTATGATGGGCACTGTGGGCAGTAGTATGTGGGGTCTCTCCTAATGTCCTGTATGATGGGCACTGTGGGCAGTAGTATCTGTAGTCTCTCCTAATGTCCTGTATGATGGGCACTGTGGGCAGTAGTATCTGGATTCTCTCCTAATGTCCTGTATGATGGGCACTGTGGGCAGTAGTATCTGGGGTATCTCCTAATGTCCTGTATGATGGGCACTGTGGGCAGTAGTATCTGGAGTCTCTCCTAATGCCCTGTATGATGGGAACTGTGGACAGTAGTATCTGGGGTCTCTCCTAATGTCCTGTATGATGGGCACTGTGGGCAGTAGTATCTGGAGTCTCTCCTAATGTCCTGTATGATGGGCACTGTGGGCAGTAGTATCTGGAGTCTCTCCTAATGTGCTGTATGATGGGCACTGTGGGCAGTAGTATCTGGAGTCTCTCCTAATGTCCTGTATAATGAGCACTGTGGGCAGTAGTATCTGGAGTCTCTCCTAATGCCCTGTATGATGGGCACTGTGTGCAGTAGTATCTGGAGTCTCTCCTAATGCCCTGTATGATGGGCACTGTGGGCAGTAGTATCTGGAGTCTCTCCTAATGCCCTGCATGATGAGCACTGTGGGCAGTAGTATCTGGAGTCTCTCCTAATGTCCTGTATGATGGGCACTGTGGGCAGTAGTATCTGGAGTCTCTCCTAATGTCCTGTATGATGGGCACTGTGGGCAGTAGTATCTGGAGTCTCTCCTAATGTGCTGTATGATGGGCACTGTGGGCAGTAGTATCTGGAGTCTCTCCTAATGTCCTGTATGATGAGCACTGTGGGCAGTAGTATCTGGAGTCTCTCCTAATGCCCTGTATGATGGGCACTGTGTGCAGTAGTATCTGGAGTCTCTCCTAATGCCCTGTATGATGGGCACTGTGGGCAGTAGTATCTGGAGTCTCTCCTAATGCCCTGCATGATGAGCACTGTGGGCAGTAGTATCTGGAGTCTCTCCTAATGCCCTGTATGATGGGCACTGTGGGCAGTAGTATCTGGAGTCTCTCCTAATGTCCTGTATGATGGGCACTGTGGGCAGTAGTATCTGGAGTCTCTCCTAATGCCCTGCATGATGAGCACTGTGGGCAGTAGTATCTGGAGTCTCTCCTAATGCCCTGTATGATGGGCACTGTGGGCAGTAGTATCTGGAGTCTCTCCTAATGTCCTGTATGATGGGCACTGAGAGCAGTAATATCTGGGGTCTCTCCTAATGTCCTGTATGATGGGCACTGTGGGCAGTAGTATCTGGGGTCTCTCCTAATGTCCTGTATGATGGGCACCGTGGGCAGTAGTATCTGGAGTCTCTCCTAATGCCCTGTATGATGGGCACTGTGGGCAGTAGTATGTGGGGTCTCTCCTAATGCCCTGTATGATGGGCACTGTGGGCAGTAGTATCTGGAGTCTCTCCTAATGCCCTGTATGATGGGCACTGTGGGCAGTAGTATGTGGGGTCTCTCCTAATGTCCTGTATGATGGGCACTGTGGGCAGTAGTATCTGGAGTCTCTCCTAATGTCCTGTATGATGGGCACTGTGGGCAGTAGTATCTGGATTCTCTCCTAATGTCCTGTATGATGGGCACTGTGGGCAGTAGTATCTGGGGTATCTCCTAATGTCCTGTATGATGGGCACTGTGGGCAGTAGTATCTGGAGTCTCTCCTAATGCCCTGTATGATGGGAACTGTGGACAGTAGTATCTGGGGTCTCTCCTAATGTCCTGTATGATGGGCACTGTGGGCAGTAGTATCTGGAGTCTCTCCTAATGTCCTGTATGATGGGCACTGTGGGCAGTAGTATCTGGAGTCTCTCCTAATGTCCTGTATGATGGGCACTGAGGGCAGTAGTATCTGGGGTCTCTCCTAATGCCCTGTATGATGGGCTCTGTGGGCAGTAATATCTGGGGTCTCTCCTAATGTCCTGTATGATGGGCACTGTGGGCAGTAGTATCTGGGGTCTCTCCTAATGCCCTGTATGATGGGCACTGTGGGCAGTAATATCTGGAGTCTGTCGTAATGACCTGTTTTGCACAAACCCTGCACCTTTTCTGGGGTCTCTGTTTATTTTCCGTTAGTGGAGGGATGTCAGGAAAGTGTCCGCCATGCAGCCTGCTGCCTCGACTTCAACATCATCATAAGAAGCATCAGCTCAAGTTTGCAAAAATTTAAGGAAAGTGGACAGTAGAAGATTGGAAAAGGGTGATTTGGAGTGATGAGATGAAAATCAATACACTGGGCTCTGATGGGTTCAAATGGGTCTAGAAGAAACAAGGGAAAAGGGGGCTAATGGAACGAGAAATTTAAGGAACTGTCACGTTTGGTGGAGTAAGTCTGATTATATTGGGTTGGATAGTTGACCAGGATTGATGATGCTCTCAATGCTGAGCTATATGTGAGTATCCTACAAGACGAGTTACTTCGTACACTCAGAGTGTTCATAGTGTTCCAGCAGGACAACGATCAGAAGTATATGCCAAGCTTAGCGAAGATTTGGGTCAAGGACAATGTTGGAGAGGTTCTGGATTGTGGGTAGAGTTGCAGAAAAAGCTGTATTCATAACCAAGTGAGTCGACCAGTAAGCACCAACATTGGGAACGTGTAGAAGAGACCTGGGGTCAGATTTCCGTCTAGACATGCTTGAATCTGATGGAGAGCGCGCCCAGAAGGATTCAGGTGGTGGTGAAAGAAAAAGGAGGATTTACAAAATAATAAATATTAAAATTTAGATTTTTAGAAGCAAAATAGTAACAATGCAGTTACAGGACAAGAATCTGCAGGACTTACATGATTTAGTTTTTTCATTTTAATTTCTTACTCCCCTCCTTCCAAAGCCATAACTTTTTTAGTTTTTCCGTTCACATTTTTTGCTGGATAAAATTTATTTCATAATGGTACCATTAAATATTCTGTACATTGTACTGGGAAGCTGGAAAAAAAACTCAGAATGAGGTGGAATATTTGTATGGGTTTTGTTTTTACGGCATTCACTGTGCAGCTAAAATGACATATAAGCTATACTGTGTGGGTCAGCACTGATAAAGAAATAGAATCATTACAGTCTTTACTAATAATATGTCATTGCTTTTCTATTGTAATCCCAGGGTATATATATATATACAGCTAAATTCCTTTATTGCTGACATTTTTGCATGTGGCCTTATGATCTAGTTCATTGGATCCTAGCAAGTCAACAAAATATTGTTTTAGGTAAATGAGTCAAAACAGGTAACAAAGAGATTTCTGATATTTAGAGAACATCATGTTCTTTAGGCTCAGGCCCCACGTAGCGAGCTGTACCCCAAAAGCACAGCGGAAAAGACCATGGAGGTAACGCATTGTGTTTTTTACCGCAGCGCTTTCTGCCCCTATTATACTTATATGGAGAACGTCAGTATTTCCGTAGGTATAAATAACATGCTGCGATGTTCTGCTGTGGTTTTTTTTTTCTGCAATATATGGACGGGATCAGCCAGAATCTCATTCACTTTGCAGATACTGTAATAACGCTGCGTTTCGCAATGTGGGGCTTCAGTCTTATATAGTTTGTGCTAAGTTTTAACATATTAACAAAAATCCAAAACATTAAAAAATAAAAAAAAACTATTTGAGTCTCCATATTCTCCCGTATATATATATTTTTTTATATTTCCATATATATTCCAATTATTATTTTTTTGGCTAATGTGTCGGGGGGAGGGGACATTTTTGTAATATACTTTATTAATCTATCAAACTTCCTGTAAATCAGAGAGAGAGGGGATAAAAGTGTCAGGATAAGAATACGGGGTCGCCATGGTACAATTAATTTATTGGCATTACATGTTATTACTAATTACAGACAAAGCGGCAGATTTACTAAAACTACTTTGTTGTATCCTCATTGTATATATGTATATATTGCCCCTGTATCACTGACATATTTACACCTGGCCTAGTTACTATGTTCCTTTCCAGAATGTTCCCCTATGATGTAACTACTTAGAATATCATAGACAACTCCGCTACATACACATCACACACAGACGGCTCCGCTACGTACACGTCACACACAGACAGCTCCGCTACATACACGTCACACACACAGACAGCTCCGCTACATACACGTCACAAACGCAGACGGCTCCGCTACGTACACGTCACACACAGACGGCTCCGCTACATACACGTCACACACACAGACAGCTCCGCTACATACACGTCACACGCAGACGGCTCCGCTACGTACACGTCACACACAGACAGCTCCGCTACATACACGTCACACACACAGACAGCTCCGCTACATACACGTCACACACGCAGACGGCTCCGCTACGTACACGTCACACACAGACGGCTCCGCTACATATACGTCTCACACAGACGGCTCCACTACATACACGTCCACACGCAGACAGCTCCGCTACATACACGTCACACACAGACGGCCCCGCTACATACACGTCACACACAGACGGCTCCGCTACATACACGTCACACACACAGACGGCTCCGCTACATACACGTCTCACACAGACGGCTCCGCTACGTACACGTCACGCAGACGGCTCCGCTACATACACATCACACACAGACGGCTCCGCTACATACACATCACACGCAGACGGCTCCGCTACATACACGTCTCACACAGACGGCTCCGCTACGTACACGTCACACGCAGACAGCTCCGCTACATACACGTCTCACACAGACGGCTCCGCTACGTACACGTCACACGCAGACAGCTCCGCTACATACACGTCACACGCAGACGGCTCCGCTACATACAGGTCACACACATAGAGAACTCCGCTACATACACGTCACACGCAGACAGCTCCGCTACATACAGGTCACACACAGACGGCTCCGCTACATACACGTCACACGCAGACGGCTCCGCTACATACACGTCACACACAGACGGCTCCGCTACGTACACGTCACACACAGACGGCCCCGCTACATACACGTCTCACACAGACGGCTCCGCTACATACACGTCACACGCAGACGGCTCCGCTACATACACATCACACACAGACGGCTCCGCTACATACACATCACACGCAGACGGCTCCGCTACATACACGTCTCACACAGACGGCTCCGCTACGTACACGTTACACGCAGACAGCTCCGCTACATACACGTCTCACACAGACGGCTCCGCTACGTACACGTCACACGCAGACGGCTCCGCTACATACAGGTCACACACATAGAGAACTCCGCTACATACACGTCACACACACAGACAGCTCCGCTACATACACGTCACACACAGACGGCTCCGCTACGTACACGTCACACACAGACGGCTCCGCTACGTACACGTCACACACAGACGGCTCTGCTACATACACGTCACACACAGACGGCTCCGCTACATACACGTCACACACTGACGGCTCTGCTACATACACGTCACACACAGACGGCTCCGCTACATACACGTCTCACACAGACGACTCCGCTACGTACACGTCACACACAGACGGCTCCGCTACATACACGTCACACACAGACGGCCCCGGCACATACACGTCACACACAGACGGCTCCGCTACATACACGTCACACGCAGACGGCTCCGCTACATACACGTCACACGCAGACGGCTCCGCTACATACACGTCACACGCAGACGGCTCCGCTGACATACACGTCTCACACAGACGGCTCCGCTACATACACGCGTCACACACAGACGGCTACGCTACATACACGTCACACACAGACGGCTACGCTACACACACGTCACACGCAGACGGCTCCGCTACATACACGTCGCACGCAGACGGCTCCGCTACATACACGTCGCACACAGACGGCTCCGCTACATACACGTCACACACAGACGGCTCCGCTACATACATGTCACACACATAGACAGCTCTGCTACATACACGTCACACACAGACGGCTCCGCTACATACACGTCACACACAGACGGCTCCGCTACATACATGTCACACACATAGACAGCTCTGCACACATACACGTCTCACACAGACGGCTCCGCTACATACACGTCACACACATAGAGAACTCCGCTACATACACGTCCACACACACAGACAGCTCCGCTACATACACGTCACACACAGACGGCTCCGCTACGTACACGTCACACACAGACGGCTCCCGCTACGTACACGTCACACACAGACGGCTCTGCTACATACACGTCACACACAGACGGCTCCGCTACATACACGTCACACACTGACGGCTCCCGCTACATACACGTCACACACAGACGGCTCCGCTACATACACGTCACACGCAGACGGCTCCGCTACATACACGTCACACGCAGACGGCTCCGCTACATACACGTCACACGCAGACGGCTCCGCTACATACACGTCTCACACAGACGGCTCCGCTACATACACGTCACACAGAGACGGCTCCGCTACATACACGTCACACACAGACGGCTCCGCTACATACACGTCACACACAGACGGCTCCGCTACATACACGTCACACGCAGACGGCTCCGCTACATACACGTCACACGCAGACGGCTCCGCTTCATACACGTCTCACACAGACGGCTCCCGCTACATACACGTCACACGCAGACGGCTCCCGCTACATACACGTCGCACGCAGACGGCTCCGCTAGCATACACGTCGCACACAGACGGCTCCGCTACATACATGTCACACACATAGACAGCTCTGCTACATACACGTCACACACAGACGGCTCTGCTACATACACGTCACACACAGAGGACTCTGCAGAAACCTCTAATATCTAGTCATGTGATTATGTGACTCCTCCCACACATGTGACATCATCACAGGTCCTTTAGATCACTAATATCTTCTGCACAGAAGAAGCTATAACAGCAGGACCTGATCATGTGACTCCTCCCACACCTATGACATCATCACAGGTCCTGTGAGCAGACGGCTGCTGTACAGGAGGAGGTAAGTGCTGGCTCTCAGCCCTTCTCATACATTCAGTCACCCTCCTTGTGGCCCCCACACACTATAATGTCCTCCTTGTGGCCCCCCACACAGTATAATGTCCTCCTTGTGGCCCCCACACAGTATAATGCCCTCCTTGTGGCCCCCACACACTATAATGCCCTCCTTGTGGCCCCCACACAGTATAATGTCCTCCTTGTGTCCCCCACACACAGTATAATGTCCTCCTTGTGCCCTGTTGGCGGCTGCAAAGACTTGAGACTGGGAAGGAGATTCACCTTCCAGCAATGACCCTAAACCTCCAGCCCGAGCTCCAGGGGATGGTTTAGATGACAGAATATTCCGGGGTTAGAATGGCCCAGTCACAGTCCAGACCTAAATCCCATTGAGCATCTGTGGCAAGACATGAAAATTACTGATCACAGACGCTCCATCCAATCTGGCTGCAAAGAAGAAGAAGAAGGGGCAGAAATCTCATCTCTAGATGTGCAAAGCTGGTAGAGACCGAGCCCAAAAGACTTGGAGCTGGAATTGCAGCCAAAGGCGGCTCTACAAAGTATTGCTATAGGGGGCTGAAGACTTACAATGTTGATAACCTTGTATCATTTTCCTTCCACTTCACAATTATCTGATACTTTGTGTTGTTGTCACTGAAAATCTCAAGAAAATACATTTAAGTTTGTGGTTGTGATAAAATTGACAAAGTTCAAGGGGTGTGAAGACTTTTACAAGCCCCTGTATCGGTGTTAGATCTCTGGATGGAACATTCTTCGGGGCACTCATTACTCTCATGTCACTACAGCGGGGCCCATTCTCTACGTCCTCTATACCATCATGTAAGATTCTGGTCATTTCAGTAAGTCACAAACCTCCAGATTCCCGTTGGCCACTTTCTCCTCTGCATTAGTAACTTGTTGTTGCACGGTGTGTACTATGCTGTAATACTTCCTCTTCTGTGAGGGTCAGGGAGGACTGTACAGTTAGTTCCAGTGTGCTGGTAATATCAGGGGCCAAGTGTCTTCCACCTCTATGGCCAGTAGATTGTAGTCCAGACAGAAATGTGGGAGATCTATCTGTGACAGTTGTGGCTGTTCCAAGAGATCGATGGACTAACCATCACTTGCTGGGAATGAAGCTGCAGGGAAAGTCAGTGTCATCTTTAGGATTGTCAGCTCGGTATCTTTGGACTCTTCCTCACCTCTTTGAGGGTTTCTTCCCCCTCCTTAGTGGGTAGCACGGCTCATTCTACTAGAGCTGCTGGAGCCTCCTGGGCTGTTCGGCATCAGGTTTTGGTTCTTCCAGAACCAATTTGTGTTGCAACACCACGGGCAGCACTGAACACCCTCTCAGCCAGTACGCCTGAGGCTGGTCAAATACTAACATGGCAGACTGGGCCAGCTCCTTCCACTGCTCTATTGGCCCATAATGCCATGGGGTCAGAGTTATCTGCTGGAACATAGGAACCATCTAGTTATGTCTGTACCTGCTGGAACATAGGAACCATCTAGTTATGTCTGTACCTGCTGGAACATAGGAACCATCTAGTTATGTCTGTACCTGCTGGAACATAGGAACCATCTAGTTATGTCTGTACCTGCTGGAACATAGGAACCATCTAGTTATGTCTGTACCTGCTGGAACATAGGAACCATCTAGTTATGTCTGTACCTGCTGGAACATAGGAACCATCTAGTTATGTCTGTACCTGCTGGAACATAGGAACCATCTAGTTATGTCTGTACCTGCTGGAACATAGGAACCATCTAGTTATGTCTGTACCTGCTGGAACATAGGAACCATCTAGTTATGACTGTATCTGCTGGAACATAGGAACCATCTAGTTATGTCTGTACCTGCTGGAACATAGGAACCATCTAGTTATGTCTGTACCTGCTGGAACATAGGAACCATCTAGTTATGTCTGTATCTGCTGGAACATAGGAACCATCTAGTTATGTCTGTACCTGCTAGAACATAGGAAAGGCGACCACCATCTAGTTATGTCTGTACCTGCTGGAACATAGGAACCATCTAGTTATGTCTGTACCTGCTAGAACATAGGAACCATCTAGTTATGTCTGTACCTGCTGGAACATAGGAACCATCTAGTTATGTCTGTACCTGCTGGAACATAGGAACCATCTAGTTATGTCTGTACCTGCTGGAACATAGGGACCATCTAGTTATGTCTGTACCTGCTGGAACATAGGAACCATCTAGTTATGTCTGTACCTGCTGGAACATAGGAACCATCTAGTTATGTCTGTACCTGCTGGAACGTAGGAACCATCTAGTTATGTCTGTACCTGCTGGAACGTAGGAACCATCTAGTTATGTCTGTACCTGCTGGAACGTAGGAACCATCTAGTTATGTCTGTACCTGCTGGTACATAGGAACCATCTAGTTATGCCTGTACCTGCTAGAACATAGGAACCATCTAGTTATGTCTGTACCTGCTGGAACATAGGAACCATCTAGTTATGTGTGTACCTGCTGGAACATAGGAACCATCTAGTTATGTCTGTACCTGCTGGAACATAGGGACCATCTAGTTATGTCTGTACCTGCTGGAACATAGGAACCATCTAGTTATGTCTGTACCTGCTGGTCCAGCCTTGGCTGTCGGTTGCCTGTTGTGGGTCTGGTTGATGCTGTTAGGCTGTCAGGTGATGCTAGAACCCCAGCCCACGTCTCAGACACATGTCTTCTCCATATTTCCTTTTGCATCTCTGATAAATCGTCCCATTTACGCATGACAACAATGAGATTCTGTTCAGCCTATCACACACCTTATATACCCACCAAGCCGGCCCACAACAAGTCACTTCCTTCCTGAGCTACACGCTGCCGACGTCAGAAGTAGGAGGTGGTCATAATAATGTGACTCAACTGTTGTATTTATTACATGGGATTCCGTGTAGTGATTACATTGTCTCATCTTCTCTCCATTCAGGTTCCTACAATATAGAATCCTCTCAGTATCTTCTATATAAGAGAATATTCCTGATTGATCCATCAAGGATGGAAAGAGACAGGAACAAGATGGCGGAAAGTCTATTAAATCTCACCCTAGAGATCATCTACCAGTTTACTGGAGAGGTGAGAGATTCTGATGATGTCACATTACATCATTCTTATATGTTAAAAAAAATAATAATAATAACTTTATTTATTTAGCACCAACATATTCTGCAGCACTGTGCAAATCAGAGGACACATTAACAGACAATATGAGACATTACAATGTGACAAAGAACTAAACATATCACACAATAGGAGGAGGGCCCTGGGGCGCCGAGAGCTTACATTCTATGAGGAGATAGGGGGACACAAGAGCTTACATTCTATGAGGAGTAGGGGGACACAAGAGCTTACATTCTATGAGGAGATAGGGCCCGGACACAAGAGCTTACATTCTATGAGGAGATAGGGGGGACACAAGAGGTCAGAGGACTTGTTTACTACCATGGTCCAGCCATCTTTTAATAGAAAAGGTTGTGTAACTGAAGCTGTCTGAGCTGTCACCAGCCGGTATCTGTGAATAAACAGATACTAAGTGTAAGGAGTGCAGGGTAACTTCTAAATGGAGGGGCCAGGATCTGAGGAACAGAGGAAGAAGGATAAAAGGTGTTATTGTTCTCCACCTCCACACACTACACTGTGATCAGGTCACGTGATAAGCCTGACCATACAGATGTGATTTTAGGGCAGTTTTGAAGCTGCTGTAGTTGGGGATTAATCAGATTGTCTGGGGTAAAGCGTTCCGGAGCACCGGTGCAGCTCGAGAAAAGTCTTGGAGACGGGAGTGGGATGATCGGATAACAGAAGATGCAAGTCTAAAGGTCATTGGCAGGACGGAGAGGACGGTTAGGGTGGTAGACAGTGATGAGAGAGAAGATATAGGGGGGCGCAGCGCTGTGGATGGATTTGTGGGTCAGTGTGATAATTTTATATTGTATTCTGTGATGGAAGAGCAACCAATACAGTGACTCACACAGGTAAGTTAATGTTCTTAAAGAAGGGTCTTCAGGTTATCCAGGAGAAGATGTGACAGCATGTAGGAGACACATGCTCTTTAACTTGCTTAATCTTGCGACCTAGGCCTAGAGAAACGAACTATCAACTTGCTCTGGTATTTTCTATTTCCCATTTTATTTTCTGTACTGTATTTTGCTTTTATCAGTATTTGCTTGATGATCCATTGATATGTATTTCTGTATATGTTAGTGCCTAGTACTGACCCACTTGGGTTAATAAATATATAAAATTTATAAAGCTCGTTTCATATTATCCTATGAACCCGGTCACTCACGGGTGTGAGCGGAAGGTAAGAAGGTTGATCGCAGGTGTGTCAGGTAGTGTGGCAAGGTGAGATCCTTCACAGTGGTGGCAGTGTTGTGGGATATAGGATAACAGCGTGTGGGTGTAGTATCACTCAGACACTGAGGATTGCGGCAATCCTATGTATTGAGCTCGGTACTTGATCAAGCTTAAAGATACGGTGAAAGTTTGGTACAGTGCTGTCCCCTTCCCTCTCTCTTTGTTTTTCTATTCTATCTTTTATTTGGCATCGGCTTCCAGCGGATGGCTGGGGGTCTGAGAAGCACAACCAAGGAACTCCAGCAATAGGCTTATAGAGACTCTGAGCAGATGGCTGATGTGGAGGGTGCCACAGTCATGGAGGACATGGAGCCAAATCCTGAGGTGTTGGGACAAGAAATCATTGCCATGCCAGAAGGTACAGCTGTTAACCCCGTCTCAGAGATTATTTCGCCTGGAGGGACCAGTAGACCTAGCCTTCTGAGGGGTATGGACAAAACTTTGCAACTGGCCTTACAGCAGCTAGGCCCCAGTGATTAACGCTCACCTGCAGTTGATCCTCCAATATCAACAGGCGGAGAGGGATGCTGCAGAGCATCGGGCCGAGCGTCAGGCCGCATCTGCAGAGCGTCAGGCCCAGAGGGAACATCAATTGTAGATGGCCTGGCTGGCGAGGACTAGCAGCTCTTCTCAGAACCAAGTCCAGGATGTCCGTGCACAGAGGGCTCACCAGCAAAGCTTCCCTGTCCTGGAGAAGGGTGGCGACTTGTACGTTTTTCCGCGGGGGTTTCACACAACCTGTCGGCAACACCATGTGCCCCGTGCGCAGTGGACCCAGTATTTGACTCCAAGGTTAAAGGGCAAAGCCCAGGAAGTCTTTGTGGACCTATCACCTGAATTGGATGGGGACTATGACGCTATTAAGGAGGCCCTCATCAAAAAGTACAACCTCAACCCAAGACAGCAGACCAAGCTGCGCAAAAGATGTGTCTGTGTACTGGTTTGACAGAAAGATGAGTCTGGCTGCCGCATTCAGGACAGATTGTAGTGGGGAGAGTTTAGTAAGAGGAAGCCCAATTAGAAGAGAATTGCAATAGTGAAGACGAGAGAGAATCAGAGCGACAATGAGGGGTTTTTATGTTTCCACAGTGAGGAAAGGGCGAATTCTAGAGATGTTTTTAAGGTGCAGGTGGCAAGAGCGTGCAAGTGTCTGAATATGTGCGGTAAAGGTGAGATCTGAATCAAATACAACCCCCAGGGGCAGAGGAGAAGAATGATGAATGGCCACCAGCGAATGATACACTAAATGAGCAGTCAGAGAGATAGGAAGAAAACCAAGAGAGAGCGCTATCCCTGACGCCACTAGAATGGAGCATAGTGAGGAGGAGTTTGAGGTCTACAGTGTCAGATACTGCTAAGAGATCCAGAAGAACAAGTAGTGAATAGTTCCCTTAGATTTAGCCGTTAAGAAATCTTTGGAGACATTTGTGAGGGACGTTTCTGTAGAGTGTAGTGCACGAAAACCTGATTGTAAGGGGTCCAGAAGAGAGTTAGCAGAGAGATAGTGAATTAGGTAGGAACGGTCCATGCGTTCCAGGAGTTTAGAGAAGGAGAGTACAGTCATGGCCAAAAGTTTTGAGAATGACACAAATATTCTATTTTCACATGATCTGCTGCCCTCTGGCTTTTATGTGTGTTTGTCAGATGTTTTTATCACATACAGAAATAGAATTGCATTCATATTATGAGTAACAGAAGCTTATATTGACAGTTAGAATGAGTTAATGCAGCAAGTCAATATTTGCAGTGTTGACCCTTCTTCTTCAGGACCTCTGCAATTCTCCCTGGCACGCTCTCAATCAACTTCTGGACCAAATCCTGACTGATAGCAGTCCATTCTTGCAGAATCAATGCTTTCATTTTGTCTGAATTTGTTGGTTTTTGTTTGTCCACCCGTCTCTTGATGATTGACCACAAGTTTTCAATGGGATTAAGATCTGGGGAGTTTCCAGGCCATGGACCCAAAATCTCTATGTTTTGTTCCCTGAGCCATTTAGTTATCACCTTTGCTTTATGGCAAGGTGCTCCATCATGCTGGAAAAGGCATTGTTGAGCGCCAAACTGCTCTTGGACGGTTGGGAGAAGTTGCTCTTGGAGGACATTCTGGTACCATTCTTTATTCATGGCTGTGTTTTTAGGCAAGACTGTGAGAGAGCCGATTCCCTTGGCTGAGAAGCAACCCCACACATGAATGGTTTCAGGATGCTTTACAGTTGGCATGAGACAAGACTGGTGGTAGCGCTCACCTCTTCTTCTCCGAATAAGCTGTTTTCCAGATGTTCCAAACAATTGAAAAGGGGATTCATCAGAGAAAATGACTTTCCCCCAGTCCTCAGCAGTCCACTCCCTGTACCTTTTTCAGAATATCAGTCTGTCCCTGATGTTTTTTCTGGAGAGAAGTGGCTTCTTTGCTGCCCTCCTTGAGACCAGGCCTTGCTCCAAGAGTCTCCGCCTCACAGTGCGTGCAGATGCACTCACACCTGCCTGCTGCCATTCCTCAGCAAGCTCTGCACTGCTGGTAGCCCGATCCCGCAGCTGAAACACTTTTAAGAGACGGTCCTGCCGCTTGCTGGTCTTTCTTGGGCGCCCTGGAGCCTTTTTGGCACCAATGGAACCTCTCTCCTTGAAGTTCTTGATGATGCGATAGATTGTTGACTGAGGTGCAATCTTTCTAGCTGCAATACTCTTCCCAGTTAGGCCATTTTTGTGCAGTGCAATGATGACTGCACGTGTTTCTTTAGAGATAACCATGGTTAACAGAAGAGAAACAATGATGGCAAGCACCAGCCTCCTTTTAAAGTGTCCAGTGGTGTCATTCTTACTTAATCATGACAGATTGATCTCCAGCCCTGTCCTCATCAACACCCACACCTGTGTTAATGGAGCAATCACTGAAACGATGTTAGGTGGTCCTTTTAAGGCAGGGCTGCAATGATGTTGAAATGTGTTTTGGGGGATAAAGTTCATTTTCTAGGCAAATATTGACTTTGCAAGTAATTGCTGTTAAGCTGATCACTCTTTATAACATTCTGGAGTATATGCAAATTGCCATTAGAAAAACTGAAGCAGTAGACTTTGTAAAAATTAATATTTGTATCATTCTCAAAACTTTTGGCCATGACTGTAGAGACAGGTTGGTAGTTAGCAGCACAGGATGGGTCAGGGAAGGGTTTTTCAGTAGTTGGGTTATGACAGCATGTTTGAAAGAGGAGGAAAAGATTCCAGAAGAAAGAGAGAGGTTAAAAATTTCAGTAAGGTGAGTTGTAACAGTAGGGGACAGAGACCGTAGGAGGTGTGATGGGATAGGATCGCTTGTGCAAGTAGTGGGGTGAGAAGAAGAAAGGAGCTGGGAGACTTCTTCTGTTACCGATCAAATAATGAGAGCTCACAATGAGGAGCAAGGGAGGGAAGGGGACTGATGCCGCTTGGAGGTTGGGTTATTTCCTGATGGATGTTGTCGATTTTGTCTTTAAAAGTACGTGGCCATGTCTTGAGCACTGAGGTCTGTGACAGGTACCCGAACCTTTGGTGTGAGGAGGGAGTGATAGGTGTCAAAGAGTCATTTAGGGTTATTGGAGAGAGAAGAGATGAGAGAGGTGAAGTAAGCTTGTTTGGGGAGGTGAAGGGCAGAGTTATAGGCTTTGAGCTTAAACTTGAAGTGAAGAAAATCTGCAGATGTGTGAGATTTTCGCCATAGACGTTCGGCTCATCTTGAGCATCGCTGAAGAAAACGTGTTTGAGGAGTGTGCCAAGGTTGCCGGTGTCTGTGTTGGAATTTTCAGACGGTCAAGGGTGCTACTTTATCCAGGGTGGCTTTGAGAGTCTCAGTGTAGTGTATGGTGGCCAGTTCAGGACAGGAGAGAGAAGAGTTGGGAGACAGTGATGACTGTAGGGTGTCTGAGAGGTGCGGAGTTTTTACAGCCCATAGATTTCTGCATGTGCGGTAGGTCGGTGTGTTTCGTGAAGGACAAGAAGCTTTGATGTAAAAGGAAAGAAGGTTGTGGTCAGAAATTGGTAGGTGAGCATTAGTATAGTCAGAGACAGAAAAGAGCCGTAAGAAGATCAGACAGATCAAGTTGTAAACTGAGAGAAACCAAGAGAGGCGGTTAGTGATAGAAGGCGAGAGGCAGATGGAGAGACAGGGGTGTTCATGGGAATGTTAAAGTCACCCATAATGAGGGTAGGAATCTCACAGGATAGGAAGTTGGGAAGTCATGAATTAAAGTGATCTAAAAACTGGAAGGGTGAGCCAGGGGGAAGGTAGATGACAGCTACTAGCAGGGAGAAAGGGAGGAAGAGTCTGATAGTATGGACCTCAAAAGAGGGGAAGGAGAGTGATGGTACTGGAGGAATGACCTGAAAAATGCATTGTGGTGATAGGACACCTACCCCTCCACCTTGCCTATCCTCAGGTCTAGGGGTGTGTGAAAATTGGAGGCCATCATAACAGAGAGCAGCAGGGGATGCGGTGTCAGACTGTTTAATCCAGGTTTCAGTGACGGCCAGCAGGTTGGAAGACTTTGAAATAAAGAGATCTTATTACATCATTACATCATTCTTATCTATAGTAATAACAGATGATATGACTGGAGAGGTGATGGACTCTGGACATGTATGTAGTGATATTTATTAATGTGTCTCCCCATAACCAGGATTACACAGTAGTGAAGAAGACCTCTAGTGGGTGCTGTCAATCCCCTATGTATGATGGATATGGAGGAACCCTGAGCCCAATCCCGGGGCCTCCATCCCACCTCCTTATTCATGAGGAGATCAATGGACAGAAGATCCTAGAACTCACCAACAAGATGCTGGAGCTGCTGACTGGAGAGGTGACACTGCTGGGAATGCGGGGACATTATACAGTAACTGGAGGGGTCTGGGTGATGACTGTATCATTGTGTTGTCAGGTTCCTATAAGGTGTCAGGATGTCGCTGTCTATTTCTCCATGGAGGAGTGGGAGTATTTAGAAGGACACAAGGATCTGTACAAGGAGGTGATGATGGAGGACCACCAGCCCCTCACATCAGCAGGTAATAGACATGACTATATACACATGGACTTCCATTATTTGTATGTACAGAATGAATTCAGTCCCTGTCTGTGTTTCCTACAGGTAGATCCAGTAAGAGGACAACACCGGAGAGATGTCCCAGTCCTCTTCTTCCACAGGATGATCAGGTAGATGGAGATATTCCCTATGATCTATGATATGTAGACGGGCTGTGAAGTCCTTGTGGTCAGTCTTGTTGTATTCAGCAGTATTATATGGTTATATATAGAGATAAGCGAAGCTGACGAAGTGGAATTTCAGGAAATCTTCGATTCGCATAAAATTTTGATTTCCTCAAGCTTCGTGGTATCAAATCGCACATTTTCCTAAAATGGCTGCTGCACATGCTGGACATGGGGCAAGGAACTCTGGGAACGCGGGATCAGTCCCGAAATGCCATATGTACAGCAAATCAGCCAGCCTGTCCTGTGATGTCACAGCCCTATAAATACCCTCCACCATCTTAGGTTCAGTCATTTTACATCGTACTTAGTGCAGGGAGAGACTTCAGCAGGCGTTAGGGAAAGTGGTAGAAAACACTTGAAAACTCAATCAAAGTTCAGGGAAAGCGCATTAGAAGTGTAGGGAAAGGATAGGGAGGAATTTATACCGAGTATTGAAGCAGAACAGGGTTCATTTGGGGTGTTTGCGACCTGGGTATTAGAAATAATCCTACTACACCTTGCTGCACTGATTCTGCAGTTATCTGTTATAAATCTCCGCAGTTATCTGTTATAACGCCTTTTCTGGGGGTTTATTAGCGGGGAAAAAATAAGGGGCTTATTCGCCATTGTTTGTTGAAGATTTTGCCCTGTATTATTTTCCTTTTCATTTACTTATTGGATCTAACAGTGTGTCATACAGAGAAGCGACAGGCCCTGTACAGGAGAGGGGCACAGGCCTAAATGTTTCTGGCACAGGCTTAGGTCGCAGCAGAGTAAGGGGTGTGACAGCAGGGGTCACTTACAGAGGCCTGAGCTCCCAGTGTCAGCTAGCGTTCGTGTCTTAACCAGCAACGCAACGGTTCTAGAATGGTTGACTCGGTCATCCACTTCATCCTAAGTCACATAAGACACCCCCAGCCAAGAGTCTGTGGGTTAATCAGACACAACCCTTATTTGACATGGCCCGGGAGCAGACTCTGTGCCCTCATCTGTCCTCGACCTGCTTCTGTCCTTTGCTGTTCCCTCAGTCAGAGAAGTACTCTATGCTCTGGGCTCAGATCCACTGTACAGTGAGGACGAGCTATTAGAGGACAGTCAGCAGCTACTGCCCAGCCAAGATCAGGAGAAGACATCTGCCGCTTCCTCCGGTAGGCGGGTAAGTAGTGAGAAAGAGAGTGGCGTGGCAGCTGGTGTTGTGAGCTGTCAGGCTCCTGGCTCAGAGACCATTGAGGAGGAGATCAGTGATGGGCAGGCAGTACTCAATGATGATGTAGCCGATCACAAATTGGGAGCCGGGTGACAAAGGGGCATCATCATCATCAGGAGAAGAGGGTGGCAGCTTGCGCATGAGGCAGCGGCGGAGCCAGAAAGTCAATAGCGTGGTCGGGAGTCAGCAGGTTGGCAGCAGTGGGAGGTCGGGAGCCAAAAGTGCCTGGGGTAGAGAACCCGCTTCACAGGAGCCTGCCCGCCTACTCGGCGGAGTGACAGTATTTTGTTATGCCGCTGGGGAAATTGAACTTGGCCATATGTGGAATCTGTGGATAGAAGGTCAAGCATGGCCAGGGTGCCGTAGCAACCGTTCCATCACCCAGTGGCATAAATCATCCATGCTGCCTCACCCAAACCTTGACAAAAGAGATCGTTTTCTTCTGGCTACCTGCTTCAGCTACTATTTTGATGCTGCCACCCGCTTGATGCTACATATCTGATGCCAAGTGCTCCTTCTTACAGCCACCATCGTCAGCCGGTTTGTGCCACCCACCTCCCCACTCTGGGTGACTCTATGGCCTCCTCATGCTGCTGCTATCTTCACATTGTCACCTTGCCACTCTGGCCTACTCATGATCTGCCACCTCCACATTACGTCACCTTGATACTCTGGCCTACTCATGCTGCTGCCATCTCCACATGATGTCACCTTGCCACTCTGGCCTACTCATGATCTGCCACCTCCACATTACGTCACCTTGCCACTCTGTGGCCTCCTCATGCTGTTGCTACCTCAACACTATGTCACTTTTCATGCTGTTCCCACCCTCCCCACTCCATGATTGGGCCACTATTTTGCTTTTTTGGCCTGGTTGACATCATCATTTATTTGACCCTTCTTTTGTCAGAAGGAAGGAAAAATGAGACGCACAACGGATCCTGTCTGTGTAGCAGCTTTAAGTCCTGTATGGTCTCTTCAGATTGGCTTATGATTTGATAGCCAAAAGCAGGTGTGGATACAAAACACAGAAGACATGCAAATATTCCATTCACGTGTCATCTCTGTTTTGAATCCACTCCCTTTTTTTTTTGGCATCAGCAATACTGATGGATTACTGACCAAATCCTGACCGAGTAAAGGCGGATGCTCAACAGACAGGATCTGTTTTTTGGGAGGGTTATTGTTCTGACGGATCAGAGGAAGGGCAAAATAATCAGTGACGTCAACACAAACTTACTGCTGACACCCTCTCCACTCTGTCAGGGGGGCGCTACTTGTATAAGTGTTTAATAGAACAGGTTCTGTAGATATCTATATGGAATCAGCAGACGACGGTGTAAAAGGAGTGCGCTCTTTCACTCTACAGTAGGATCTTGGGCCTCTGCAGGGTTCTTTCTACCTGGCACTAATATTGACCTGTAAGGCTGAGTTCACACTTGAGTTAGTTGGTCAGTTTTGGCCCCGTAACTTGCCAATTAAGTAAAGTGTGCAGCGGTTCTAAGAGCGACGCCTCTAATGTGCGTGTCATACTGACTCACAGTATTGTGTCACTACCACAGTAGGCTCCCTATGCGTGTTACTGCAAGGCACAGTGTTCTACACCACTATACAGGCTCTCTGCAGCCAGGAAATAGCTGTTTTTTAACGTGAGTCGCAGTTAATTAATTCGGATTATATCGAATCGTTTGGGAAATCGAATTTTAAAAAAAATTCTCTCATCTCTAGTTATATACATGGGCGGTGTCATTGAGCCGCCATCTAATATGTTTCTCCAGCTTCTCAGAGACCTGCAGCTACTGTCAGGACATCTTTGATCTTCATGCGGATTAATGATCTAGAACATTCTCTGTGACTTCCCCATTTGTCCGGTGACTTTTACATTATTTGTTTCACAGATTTTCCATCAGGATAAAGATCTGAAGGACATTAATGCTCTATCTATGACAATAAAGGAAGATCCCTATGTGAGTGGTGATGAGGAGTGTGAGGAGGACATTCCTACAGGTAACCGCCCAGGTGAGGAGTCACCACTATATACAGCACAGAAGGGTCACTCATTCTATTCAGTCATTTATTAGACTATTTGTTGTTCCCCGATTCAGCTAAAATACTAATAATACATGAATATAAATGTGATACCGCTATAGGGGATAATAAATGTAGTATAGAATATAACGTACAGCAGGAATATGGACCTGACATCTGTGTGAACGAGGCAAATTTCTTCCTCACTGGCTGTCATTACTCGTGAAGGGAAAGAATTTACCAGAATTATATAGCAGATTATTTCAGCTAGCGGAGAAAATAATCCTCCTGCTCGATCTTCAGGCAGATTCCACCTCAGAGCTCTATGGAAATAAATGGGAGGTGGAAAATACCGCCTGGCCAGTAAGGAATGTGATGGAGATTCGGTGGCTGATTTGGTAAAGCGGAAAAATTCTTCTTCTGAATTCCTGAAGAAGCTTCTACAAATTTCTCTGTGTAAACCTCACCTTAGACCCCAATCACACTATGGAATCCGGACTAGAAAATCTGGTCTGTACATAAGTCAAAATTCCCAGCCCGAACTCTGTCCATACACCAGGACTCCCCGTATCTTAGTGATCTATGAAGCTAGGAGTCCCTGCTTCCTTGTGACTCCAAAGACCCTTACTACATACTGTATGGGACAGCAGATCTGCAGTGTGTTCGGGCTGGGAAATCCAGATGATGTGGTTTGGATTTTATTGTGTGTATGGGGTGTAATAAGATTTATGGCATCCTACAGTATTATTCCACATAAGTGGCCATATTTAAGCAGCCATGGATTGTGTTCACCTCTACAGTGACCTAGAGCAGTGGTGGCGTCTCCTGCCCCGCTTCATTACTATTCACTATCACTGACCTCCGTCTCAGCACAGTGAGTACTAATGAAGTAGGCCGCGCTGCCGTCGTTTGCTGCCTGTGCCACTGACTTCACTCCTTCACTTGATCTGAAGCGTCTCCGGCAGCGGCAGCTCAGTGGGGAATATACTTATAAGGTTATGTTGTTCAATAATAATATCAGTTTTGTTCTTGTCAGATGACTGTACCAGGATCTCAGAGGGACATCTGATATCTACAGATTATAAAGCAGAGGATCATGGTATCACACAAGATCCATATGAAGAACATGTCATTATCCCGGATATATCCTCAGCCCTTCAGAAGAAAGATCTTTCTTTTAATTCATCACAGTCTATTAAGCAAAATAAAAGATGTAGAAAGGGCGTTATACATCAGAGAACTCACACAGGAGAGAAGCCTTATTCATGCCCAGAATGTGAGAAATGTTTTGCTTTGAAATCACATGTTGTTCAACATCAAAGAACTCACACAGGAGAGAAGCCTTATTCATGCCCAGAATGTGGGAAATGTTTTACTCAGAAATCAAGTCTTGTTAATCATCAAAGAACTCACACAGGTGAGAAGCCATATTCATGTCCAGAATGTGGGAAATGTTTTATCTCTAACTCAAGTCTTGTTCAACATCAAAAGATTCACACAGGGGAGAAGCCATATTCATGTCCAGAATGTGGGAAATGTTTTATCTCTAACTCAAGTCTTGTTCAACATCAAAAGATTCACACAGGGGAGAAGCCATATTCATGCCCAGAATGTGAGAAATGTTTTGCTTTGAAATCACATGTTGTTCAACATCAAAGAGTTCACACAGGTGAGAAGCCATATTCATGCCCAGAATGTGACAAATGTTTTATCGCTAAGTCAAGTCTTGTTAATCATCAAAAGACTCACACAGAGGAGAAGCCATATTCATGCCCAGAATGTGACAAATGTTTTATCTCTAGCTCAAGTCTTGTTAATCATCAAAAGAATCACACAGGGGAGAAACCATTTTCATGCCCAGAATGTGAGAAATGTTATACTCAGAAATCGCATCTTGTTAATCATCAAAGAACTCACACAGGAGAGAAGCCATATTCATGCCCAGAATGTGACAAATGTTTTATCTCTAGCTCAAGTCTTGTTAATCATCAAAAGAATCACACAGGGGAGAAGCCATTTTCATGCCCAGAATGTGGGAAATATTTTACTCGGAAATCGCATGTTGTTAATCATCAAAGAACTCACACAGGGCAGAAGCCATATTCATGCCCAGAATGTGGGAAATGTTTTATCTGTCAATCAAATCTTGTTAAACATCAAAAGATTCATACAGGGGAGAAGCCATATTCATGCCCAGAATGTGACAAATGTTTTATCTCTAACTCAAGTCTTGTTAAACATCAAAAGAATCACACAGGACAGAAGCCATATTTATGCCCAGAATGTGAGAAATGTTTTACTCAGAAATCAGACCTTGTTAAACATCAAAAGATTCACACAGGGGAGAAACCATTTTCATGCCCAGAATGTGGGAAATGTTTTACTCAGAAATCGCATCTTGTTAAACATCAAAGAACTCACACAGGGGAGAAGCCATATTCATGCCCAGAATGTGAGAAATGTTTCACTCAGAAATCAAATCTTATCAGACATCAGAGAATTCATACAGGGGGAAGCCACATGTATGCCCAGAATTTGGGAAATGTTTTACCTCTAAATCAGAACTTGTTAGACATCAGAGAATTCACACATAATCGTTGATCCTGTTTTGCATTTTTTGCAGAATCTGAGTAGGGGTCCCTAAGATTGTAGAGATTTTGGTAGTAGTCTTGGAAGGATTGAGCTATAGCGTCAGGGTGGGACAGGGACGTCCCAGTGTTGTTTTTAATGGTAGGAACAAACTCAGTGGGCTCCCGTGGGTGGAGAAATCTTTCTAGGGATCTGCTGCACTTGTTAGAGAACTCATAATGGAACCTTTTAGTGCTTTCGTGTGCTTCTTATTTGGTGTCTAAACAGCCTTTCACTTTGCATCTGGCTTCCAGTAGGTCCGCCAGTGTTTGTGAATCCCTGTTGCGTCTATGGGAGGATTCAGGTGTTTGTATTTGAATAAGATATTGCCTTGTTGAATGAAAAATCCCCGCTGACACTCTAGTTCTTCCCATTGTATCGGGAGAGGGGTCTTGTCACGTTCTTGATGGTGAAAGAAGTCCATAATGGCTTGTGAAATCGCTGCTGTACATGCTGGGTGTTGTAAAGGTTGGGGTTAAGAGTCCAGCCCCACTCACCTCTAGACTGATCAGGGATCATCAAGGAAAGGTGAATGAGAGCTTGGTCAGACCACTCGGGAGGATCTATGTTAGTACGAGGGTTCCATGCAAGCAAATGGTGATTGATAGGGGAGTAGTCTAATCTACTGTGAGTGTTGTGGACTTGTGAAAAATAGATGTAGTCTCTCACCTGAGGCTGAAGGGTCCACCAGATGTCGACAAACCTCATGTCAGTGATCTTTAGATTTCAGGGCCTGTAAATGTGACTAAAGGGATGGAGGACCTGCTCGACAAGGAATCTATTGTCACATCCATGGTTAAGTTCAGCTCTCTTTCCATGACCACCGACCCTTCAGCAAATCAGCTAAGGCACAAAGAAAGGAGCGACAGGCTTGAGCTTGGCTGTGGTTGGGGAGATTGAAATTAGGGATCGTGAATAATTTCTCATGGATAGATATTTTTAGAAACAAATATCTACCCTGTGCATCAGAGCACTGGGAAATGACCATGGCTTGGAGGTGTTTATGTAAGCCAACAGTAACTCCCTTTGATTTACCGTCAGGGTTGGAGCTGTGGAACCAGCGAGGGAAATATCTGTTTACTATCATGGGCACGTGGCCTGTCTTAAAGCAGGTTTCCTGTAGCAGTAGGAGGTCAGCCCTTAGCTTGTGCATGTTGTAGAGTACCTGGGTCCTCTTCTGCGGCACGTTGAAGCCTCTGATGTTCAGGGAGCACAACTGAAGTCTGGCCACTTCTCTGTGCGAAAGCAAGACCTGTAAAAGATGAGAAGAGAAAAAAGAATAGGGGAGAAGAAAGAGGGAAGGAAGAAAAGGAAGAGGGCGGAGAAGAAGGGGGGAGGTTAGGTAGGCAAGGCATTTATTGGTTCCTCTTTAACTATGCGATCTAACCCAGGGGAAGGGTAAAAGCAAAAGTGTTCTATGAACAAACCTTAAGGACAGGGATGTCCAAGTCAAAATGTTTCTACTATACCAAACTTGTTATCAAGAAAAAATAAAAAATGCTGATGACGGGCGTTCTCGGACAGAAACGTTGCTTATCGATTATGTCCTCGAGCTCTATGATTTTGTGAAGTTACAATGCGGCTTCTTATCATACATGGAGTCTGATATGTTGTAATAAAATACACAAGATGAAAGAAATCATTTGGAGTGCTGTCCATCCTTTTCCTAAGTTTATCATCTATCCCAGCAGCCATCCCCCACTGCTCTGACACTTATCACCTATCCTGACCCCGCCATCATCACAACAGGGGTCCTGCATTTGCACTACTGCTCCAGTCATCTCTATGGGAAGGCTTGTAGGAAGTAGAGTTCAGCATTCCATTATCTCTGGCAATCCCGAGAGATGAGCGGATTGGCATCATTCTATTCATTGGGAAGAAACAGGACTCCTCGGGGGGGTCCCAACGGTCACATCTCCAGTATACAATTGATTAATTTGCTTTGATTAAAATATTTCTTTCTCTTACGTGTGTAGCGCCAACATATTCTGCAGCGCTGTACAGAAATCCCCCTTTCAATGATCCTCCCCTAACACCTTGGTACCAGATTCCACACGACAGCTCCAGAGATCTTGTGCAGTTGATGCCTTGATGGGTCTGAGGTGCTCGAGTGGCACAAGATGGATCTACACAATATTAGGCAGGTGGTTTTATAGTAATGGCTGATCGGTGTAGGTACAGCAGTGTTTATAATATTCCCTCCAATAGACTGAAATATCCTGTACACAGCACTTTCTAAGAATAGAGGTGCAGGAGCAAGGAAGATAGATCTAAGGAACATACACGTCACACACAGACGGCTCCGCTACATACACTACATACACGTCACACACAGACGGCTCCGCTACATACACGTCACACACAGACAGTTCTGCAGATACGGTTCAGTCTATAATGGAGTTGCTGAAGGGAGGACCTGCTAGACTGTTCAATACAATAAATGAAGCTAAGGGGAAGATAAGGAATCCCCTAGAACTCTCCCAGCTAGCGGCTAGTACGGGAAAGACCCTGAGAGACTGCCAGAATGGGATCTCTGAGCATATACCTCAAGGACCTGGGGTTGTGAGTGGGAATCTGAGGGATGCCAGCACTCCGCAGAAGGACCCAGAGCAGGCAGGAGGTAGCCAGGTGGGCATGTCTCCGAGCATGAGCCTTAGAAGTGTCTCCACTCAGACTGGAGAGGAAGAGGGTATCAGTGATCCTGGGGCAGTTCAGTTACCAAGGCCAGTGGTGGAGCAGAAGACCAGGTCCAATGTCCTAGTGGGGTTCCCCGGGGGCCCCATAACCAATGCTGCCTGCCAGCCAGCTTCCCAGGGGAGTGGTCTCGTCCAGGAGCTCCAGCTTTCCCCTATATCTTACTCTCATACAGAACCAGGGAAGGGGAAGCTGGGAAACCTAGACCCCCATGAGGATATGTAGCCGGTGATCCAGTTTAGGCCTAGTGGTTCCCAGGGAAGAGGATTGACTCCTAGTGAGCACCTAGAGCAGAGTATCAGTGAGCCTGGAAGCGGTTCAGGTACCAAGGCCTGTCCTGGCGGGTTGAGGCCGCCGAGGTGCGTGAGGAAGATGAACATAGGATCCTTCTTCCTCCCAGCATGCTCTAAAAGGGGGAGGTGTGATGAAGAGACTCACAGTTATGTATTTCTTGTACTACTACTTGCTCATATTGTGGTTTTTATGACGGTTCTTAGGAATGTTGTGGTTATCTATAGTCCTAGGACTATCTATAATACATAGTGTATGACACTGTCAGGGCTCCTAGGACTATATCTATAATACATAGTGTATGACACTGTCAGGGGTTCTAGGACTATATATCTATAATACATAATGTATGACACTGTCAGGACTCCTAGGACTATATATCTATAATGCATAGTGTATGACACTGTCAGGGCTCCTAGGACTATATATCTATAATACATAGTGTATGACACTGTCAGGGCTCCTAGGACTATATATCTATAATACATAGTGTATGACACTGTCAGGGCTCCTAGGACTATATATCTATATAACATAGTGTATGACACTGTCAGGACTCCTAGGACTATATATCTATAATACATAGTGTATGACACTGTCAGGACTTCTAGTACTAGGTCTACTCCTAATACGGACCAGGACATCTCTTTACGGTTAAGGGTTAATGTGAGTGTCGGATGCTATTTATTCGACACTTCCGCTCCCGCTCACTGCTGGCTATTCGGTTTTCTCTGGAAGTTAGCTCTCTTCACCTGTGTTCTGTCCGTGTCCTGCCTGACTCCTTTATTCTGTCCCCGACTCTGCTTTTGCCTCCTGACTTTGTACCTCCGCTCTCTCCTGCTACGACCTCGGCTTGCCTTCAGACTCCTGCTCCTTGAACACAATTTGGTACCGCTCTGCTCTCCTGTTACCGACTTGGCTCGTTTGACTTCTCTTCTGGATTACCCCTCTGTACTGCGCTGACCTCTCATTGATGACTAGTATTGGACGACTATTCTATTGCTGTACTGCTGCCATCTTCTGGTTACAGCCATCAGCTGCCTTCTGCAACTTTGGATCCTCATCTAACTTTGGAAGTTTCCGGTAAGTGATTTCAGTTTCTGGGTCTGCTGAGACTAGTGGTGCGCCGTTCGTCCTGCGCTCTCTGACCTGCAACTCGCTCTGCCCGACAGTTACAGGGCACATATTAATACTTGTATATCCTCAATTGAGATGTTTCACCGTCTCCAAGAGATTTGCTTCCTTTTCGGGCCCATCTTTGCGCCTCTTTCTCTGTCCCCTTCTTGTGCTCTGCCTAAAGGGTTACCCTGATTTTGATTTCTCTCTTTTTGTCGCGTGTTTAACATTGTTGTCTGTTCATCCGATGCTCTGGTCTCTGTATCCATGATCCAGTATTCTCTTGTTCTAGGTCTCCTCGTTCTCATTTTTCTCCGCTGTTTCCTCCGTTCGCTGCATTGAAAATTTCTTCCAGTCTCAAAATCATTTTAATCTCTCACATATTTATCTCTATTCCGTTCCTTACTTTCTGCTTGTATAGGTACCAACCTTTGACAAGTTTATTTTAAAAAAATTCTAAAATTGTTGCTCAGTGAGTCTGGTTCCTAACCCTGTTTTTTCTTTATACAACAAACCTCATTATTCTAAGTGTAAATTCTTCCAAAAAATCAATGTGATATAATGAGGTTTCCATATTCTTCTGACGTCCTCTAAGGACTCTATTACTCGAACTGTAGGACTGCAAAGAGTTGATCATCCAAAATAAACAGGTTTCATGTTCAGCCAATAAAATCAGCCAGCCCACAATAACAGATGAGATGACTGGAGAGGTGAGAGAGTCTGATGATGTCACATTACATCATTCTTATCTATAGTAATAACAGATGATATGACTGGAGAGGTGATGGACTCTGCACATGTATGTAGTGATATTTATTAATGTGTCTCCCCATAACCAGGATTACACAGTAGTGAAGAAGACCTCTAGTGGGCGCTGTCAGGCTCCTGTGTATGAAGGATATGGAGGAACCCTGAGCCCAATCCCGGGGCCTCCACCTCACCCCCTGATACAGGAGGAGATCAATGGACAGAAGATCCTAGAACTCACCAACAAGATGCTGGAGCTGCTGACTGGAGAGGTGACACTGCTGGGAATGCGGGGACATTATACAGTAACTGGAGGGGTCTGGGTGATGACTGTATCATTGTGTTGTCAGGTTCCTATAAGGTGTCAGGATGTCGCTGTCTATTTCTCCATGGAGGAGTGGGAGTATTTAGAAGGACACAAGGATCTGTACAAGGAGGTGATGATGGAGGACCACCAGCCCCTCACATCAGCAGGTAATAGACATGACTATATACACATGGACTTCCATTATTTGTATGTACAGAATGAATTCAGTCCCTGTCTGTGTTTCCTACAGGTAGATCCAGTAAGAGGACAACACCGGAGAGATGTCCCAGTCCTCTTCTTCCACAGGATGATCAGGTAGATGGAGATATTCCCTATGATGTGTAGACGGGCTGTGAAGTCCTTGTGGTCAGTCTTGTTGTATCCAGCAGTATTATATGGTTATATACATGGGCGGTGTCATTGAGCCGCCATCTAATATGTTTCTCCAGCTTCTCAGAGACCTGCAGCTACTGTCAGGACATCTTTGATCTTCATGCGGATTAATGATCTAGAACATTCTCTGTGACTTCCCCATTTGTCCGGTGACTTTTACATTATTTGTTTTACAGATTTTCCATCAGGATACAGATCTGAAGGACAATAATGCTCTATCTATGACAATAAAGGAAGATCTCTATGTGAGTACCCACAAAAGTGGTGAGGTGCTTCTCCAATAACAAACCATGGATTAACTCTGATATAAAAACACTACTTAAGGAGAAAAAGATGGCATTCAGGACAAGAGATAAGGAGGGGTTGAGGGAAGTACAAAAGGAGCTGAGGCATCAAATCAGGCAGGGAAAAGCCAGTTATAAAGAAAAAATGGAAAAGCAAATGGAAAGAAAAGACATAAGGGGGGTCTGGGAGGGGCTTAAGTCAATTTCGGGTCATAAACAGTCTGTCTGCCAGATTGAGGCAGATGTTAATTGACTTAATTAACTAAACCTATTCTTCAACAGATTTGATTACACACCAGCTCCTCCCACCCCAGTATGTCCTTCAGCTCCCCCCACCACAATGACTTCACCCCATGCGGCCACTTCCAAACAGACCAGTAAATCCAGAAATCCGTCTTTATCTGGCCACAGTCTGACCTTCACACGGGCCCAGGTGAGGAAGGAGATGAAAAAGATCAAGGCGAGGAAAGCCGCAGGGCCAGATGACATCAGTGCAAGGCTAATTAAGACTTGCAGGGACCAGCTGTGTGGTATAATTACATATATGTATAATATGAGCCTGAGGCAGGAAATAGTCCCTGAATTATGGAAATCTTCTTGTGTGGTACCAGTTCCAAAGAAACCCCACCCTATGGACCTCATCCACTACAGACCTGTAGCACTGACATCCCACCTGATGAAGATCTTGGAGAGATTGGTTCTAACACATCTCCGCCCTCTAGTGAGCCCCGCTATGGACCCCCTCCAGTTTGCTTATCGGCCGGGCATTGGGGTAGACGATGCCATCATCCATCTTCTGCACAGGGCTCTGTCTCACCTGGAGAAACCAGGGAACACGGTGAGAATAATGTTCTTTGACTTCTCCTGTGCTTTTAACACCATACAGCCCAGGTTATTGAGGGACAAGCTGGGCCTTGCTGGAGTGGACCACCACCTCTCCAACTGGATCCTAGACTACCTCACAAATCGACCTCAATACGTGAGAGCCCAAGACTGTGTGTCAGGTACCGTGATCTGTAATACGGGGGCACCTCAGGGTACGGTTCTCGCCCCTTTCCTCTTCACACTGTACACTGCAGATTTTAGGTGCAACTCATCCAGCTGCTACCTACAGAAGTATTCTGACGACTCTGCAATAGTGGGTCTCATCACAGATGATGATGACAGGGAGTACAGAGAACTGAACCGGGATTTTGTGGACTGGTGCCACCGGAACCACCTGAAGATTAACGCGGGGAAGACCAAGGAGATGGTGGTGGACTTCCGCAAAGGCAGAAGCCCTCCTAAACCAGTGGACATCCTGGGGACGGGCATCGAGATTGTGAACACCTATAAGTACCTGGGTTTGCTCCTTAATAATAAGCTGGACTGGGCAGATCATATGGAGGCCATGTACAGGAAGGGCCACAGCAGGCTCTACCTGCTTAGGAAGCTGAGAGCCTTTGGAATCCGGGGGACACTTCTTAGAACTTTCTTCAACTCGGTAGTGGCATCAGCCATCTTCTTTGGAGTGGCCTGCTGGGGGAGCAGTATATCAACCAGGGACAGAAATAAACTTGACAAGCTGATTAGAAAGGCCAGCTCTGTCCTGGGGAGCCCACTGGACCCAGTGCAGGTGGTGGGTGACAGAAGGATACTGTCCATGGTGAGCTCCATGCAGAAGAAGAAGTCCCATCCCATGCATGAGACTGTGATCGCGCTGAGCAGTACTGTCAGTGACCGACTGCTCCACCCTAGGTGTGAGAAGGAGCGCTATCGGAAGTCTTTCCTCCCCACCGCGGTTAGGCTGTACAACCAACACCGACCTAAGCGGAGATCAGTACACACAGAGAACTGAAATATCTCTCTGCCTGTTAAATCCCCCCCCCCCGCTACTTCCTATCTGTCTGTCTGCTATCAAAGTAATGCCTCTCACCTTGGAGCATTCCAGTACATGTTGTATTTGTATTTGCTTATCTTTGCTGCTGTCACACACTGAATTTCCCCATTGTGGGACTATTAAAGGACTATTATTATTATTATTATTATTATGAGGAGTGTGAGGAGGACATTCCTACAGGTAACCGCCCAGGTGAGGAGTCACCACTATATAAAGCACAGAAGGGTCACTCATTCTATGGCCTGGCCTTTAAGGAATTTGATGGCAATTTGGTGGCAGAAAAATTCTTATACATTCATGAAGCAGTTTCCACAAATTTCACTATGTAAATCTCACTTTAGAACCCAAATCTCACTATGTAATCCAGACAGAAAGTCTGTACATCAGTCAAATATCCCAGCCCGAACTCTGTCCACACACCAGAACTCCCCGTATCTTAGTGATGTATGAAGCTAGGAGTCCCTGCTTCCTTGTGACTCCACAGACCCATACTACATACTGTATGGGACAGCAGATCCGCGGTGAGTTCGGGCTGGGAAATCCAGATGATGTGGTTTGGATTGTATTGTGTGTATGGGGTGTAATACAGTAAGATTTATGGCATCCTACAGTATTATTCCACATAAGTCGCCATATTTAAGCAGCCATGAATAACATGGAGCCGATTCAAGCAGTGGCAGCTCAGTGGGGAATATACTTATAAGGTTATGTTATTCAGTAATAGTAACATCAGTTTTCTTCTTGTCAGATGACTGTACCAGGAGCTCAGAGGGACATCTGATATCTACAGATTATAAAGCAGAGGATCATGGTATCACACAAGATCCATATGAAGAACATGTCATTACCCCAGATATACCCTCAGCCCTTCAGAAGAAAGATCTTTCTTCTAATTCATCAAAGTCTGTTAAGCAAAATAAAAGACGCAGAAGGAGTTTTGTTTATCAGAGAATTCACACAGGAGAGAAGCCTTATTCATGTTTAGAATGTGATAAATGTTTTATCTCTACATCAGGTCTGCTAAACGATCAAATGAAAAGATAAGTCATATTTATATTCAGAATTCTGGAAATGTTTTATGTTTGAATCAGCTCTTCTAAACCATCAAAAGATTCACACAGGGGAGAAGCCATATTCATGCCCAGAATGTGAGAAATGTTTTACCTATAAATCCAGTCTTGTTAGACATCAGAGAACTCACACAGGGGAGAAGCCATTTTAGTATACACATGGAAAAAAAAATTAACCATCATCTCCTTTTGCACATCTCAGAACTGACACAGAATTTATTTTTTTCTTTCTGGAATGGTTTACCCCCAATTCACATCTTAATACTTAAAGATCTTAGTGTATAAAGTGCTTCATTTCTTTTGGTATTTTTGCCTTGCTGGGCCACGTGGTTTTAAACCAGTATGATGAGAAAGGAGAGAGAGATAAAGCCCAGCTGTGTGTATGATAATGAAGCCGGAGTGAAGCTTATACAACGGTGACGCCTCCCCCTAAGGCCTTCTATGTCGCTCGTCCCAGGTGTAGGAATGCCGAGTGGTATGTTACGGCCTAGATGAGTCTTATTGTGTGTCACGGTGCTCCCACCTGGATATGGCTAGACCCCAGGCTTTGGCTCCGATGCAATAAATAGTAGGAATAATTGAGAGATTGAGGAATAACTTGAGTCCAGACCTTGAGATGAAGTTGAACAGCAGCTTTACTTGAATACACGGTTTTCCAAACAGATTCAGGCTTTGTCTTGGCTCCAGCAGGCTTTAGCATATAACTGGCAGGCAACCTCAGCTCTGCTTCATCAAAACTCAACTATGCTATGCTGGCAAGCTGACTATACTTTGTTTTTTCAGTGAGCTGCCCTTCTGTCTGTAGTCTGACTCTCAGTTGTGCCAGGGAACTTGACTCCTGGCAGCTCTAAGATGTAGTCTCAATCAGCACTCCACTAGAACTTGACTTAGACTAACTGGTCCCCACCCTAACTGCAGAGGACAGGACTCCTCTACTTTGCTCTAGAGGGGGAGTTTTAGTGAAATGGACGGTTCCATTCTAAGATAACTCTACCAGTTTGATGCCACCTGCTGGTGAACCAGGCACACTACATGTAATACAGTTACATAACATAGTGAATACACATTGATGGAGGACCTGGAAAAAATGCATAAGATGACAAGGAAGAATGAATGGAAGTCCCTCAAACAAGAATTGAAAGACTCTTGGCTGGCTACAAAAAATGTCTGCAAGCTGTGATACTTGCCAAAGGGGGCGCTACTAGGTACTAACCATGCAGGGTGCCCAAACTTTTACATCGGGCATTTTTTGTTAAGTAACATTTTTTATTTTTGAAAATTGAAATTTTACAAATGTAATTTATACATTACAAAGTATCAGCAAAGGTAATATAAAGTAAAGATGATAAGCAAACTAAATATTCGCAATTGACAGCATGTACAGAAATGTCATATAGAAAATAAAAGGGTATATAATTGAATAGAGATAGTATTCTACATATCAGCAATATGAAAACGCAATTCTCAATAACCTTTATTACAGGTCGTTTAAGGTCCGAAGTCTTAATTGACATATTTAAAATCTAAGAAATTAAAAGAAAAATAAATCAAATCAAAAAGATCAGTCTAGTTCTTCAGTCAGAACAAGTGTGGTATGCGTATGTATGAGACAATATTATGCTCCTAGGTCCTTAGTGTCAGTAATCTCAATTATTATAGTAACAACAGAACCATAGGTAAAAAAAAAAAAACAAGGAAGGAACCAGAACAGGGAGGGGGAGGTTCAGGGACACAGGACTCGACTCATGTGAGAGCATCAAAATGAGAGTAGTCACAGACTTGAGACATCAAAGAAGACCAGAGAGAAAATCACTTGCAATAAAGGAATTCCAGAGATCCCAAGTTCTGGTATATTGGAATGTCCTATCTGCTCTCTGAGGCCTGAGTTTTTCACATTTGTGCAGGGTGTGCATCTCCTTTATCCAATCGTATATCGAGGGAGGAGATTTATCTTTCCACAGTCTGGGGATTAATACTTTATCAGCATTAATAATGTGGAGAGTTAGGGGGCGTCTGATCTTCGAAACACAGTGGTCGAATATACTAAACAGGAGTAGTTTAGGAGTCAGGGTTACATGGGTTTCAAACATATGGTCAATTATCATTGATATTTTCTTCCAAAATGGTACGATGTGTTTGCAGTGTAGCCAGATATGTGAACGTGTGCCTAGTTCTTGACATCGCGAGCACAGAGGTGAAACTGTGGGGAAAATAATTTGGGCAAATTGGATGACATGGAGAACTTTGTATATTATCCTTAGCGTCTCTGCCTTCAATGAAACCCACTTGGTCAGGGTGTAGTATACTTGGGATGACATGTTGAAGCCCAGTAGCTTTAAGTTTGGCGCATACTTTGATGTCAACATTTAATAACGAAATCGGTCTGTAGCTAGCACAGAGCGTAGCATCCTTACTCTCTTTAGGGATCACTGACATATGGGCCAAAAGAGACTCTGCACGAAAACAGTTGCCATTTGCTATATTATTAACCACTTCCGGACCGCCCATTGAGTTTTTATGTCCGGAAGGTGATTGCCTTGTTCTGCAAGGACGTACCGATACATCCAAGAAGATTTCAGCAGCTGCACGAAATCATTCCGCTGCTGAAACAGAGAGTCGGCTGTAACTTCAGCCGGAGCTCCCAGAGAGAGGGCAGGGAAGGTTTATTACCTTCCCTGCCATCCCGATCGCTGTGTATACAGCACTCAATGGTGCTATGGGTGCCGCCATGATGCGGCCGCCCTCTGACCCAGCAGTCACATGATCCACCGGGATCAGCGTCTGTAAGAGTTGCTGGGTCCTACAGGAGCCAGATCAGCTCTACAGTAACAGGCAGGAGGCTGTATTCCTCCTGTCACTGGGGCTAAATGTACCAACACCCGTTACAGGGGAAATCAGCCCCCCCCCCAAAAAAAAGTGATCAGATCTCCCCAAAGATCTATTATGACCTTATGGGGACACAATATAAAAAAGTAAAAAAAAAAAAAAAATTTAAATAAAATAATTTAAAAAAATAAATAAAATAATATGTCAATAACACGCCCTTATTACAGGTTCTAGCCCCACCCCTGATGACATCATACAAAATAAAAATTACCGTAACGGAGAGTAAAAACTATTTTATAAAGTTTATTAGTAGCACTTTGTGTTATTAAATATTTTCCCGGATATAAAAAAAATGAAAACACATGCAAAAATAAAAACAACATAAAAATAAAGCCCTATGTGTCATCGAAAAAAGACGCAGAAATTAGTTGAATAACCTAAATGATAAAAATGTTACAGCCCTCAAAACCGCACATACAAAATACCCAAAAATGTGTCTGGTCCTGGACCAGAAATAGGCCCGGTACTGAAATGGTTAAAGTAGGTGCACATGTGTGAGGATAGACTTTTCAGGAGTGTCTTATAGTCACTGGCAGAAAATCCATCAGGTCCGCGGCTTTTACTGTTCGCCAAAGACTTTATAGCAGATTCAATCTCAATTTGTGAAAAAGGATCGAGCAGTTCAGACTGTCGGCCTACTAAGAGGTTGTCTGTTATCATAATAATAAAACCCCCTTATTTATTACCCCATGATCTAATTCTATTATACTTAGAGTCTAATCTATTGGTTAATACAAGGAAAGAAAAAACAAGAGTGGGGAGGGGGAGATATGGGTAGGAAGGGGGAAGAAAATAGGAGAATATAACAACAATGCATAGAGGAACAATCATAAAGTTATTTTATGGAGGGGGTGACAGAAACTATTAGGCAGGATAGTAAAAATATGGGCAAACTGATTAGATGACAAGTTACTTTAAATAAAAGATGTAAATGAAATGACCTCATTCAGTCCCGCAGGATTTACACATTAAAGCCTGTATGTCCAATACTCCTCTTTCTGTAAAGTTTTTTTTTATCTATATCCCCTCTTCGTACAGATGGTCTCACTATTTCAATCCCCTGAAAGGAAACTAATTTGGGATCCCCATCATGCATCCCCCAAACATGCCGACTAATCGGTTGATCTTCAATCTGGGGTCTCTCCTAATGTCCTGTATGATGGGCACTGTGGGCAGTAGTATCTGGAGTCTCTCCTAATGTCCTGTATGATGGGCACTGTGGGCAGTAGTATCTGGAGTCTCTCCTAATCTCCTGTATGATGGGCACTGTGGGCAGTAGTATCTGGGGTCTCTCCTAATGTCCCGTATGATGAGCACTGTGGGCAGTAGTATCTGGGGTCTCTCCTAATGTCCTGTATGATGGGCACTGGGGGCAGTAGTATCTGGAGTCTCTCCTAATGTCCTGTATGTTGGGCACTGTGGGCAGTAGTATCTGGAGTCTCTCCTAATGCCCTGTATGATGGGCACTGTGGGCAGTAGTATCTGGAGTCTCTCCAATGCCCGTAGAGGGCACGGGGCGGACGGACTCTCCCTAATGCCCTGTATGATGGGCACTGTGGGCAGTAGTATCTGGAGTCTCTCCTAATGTCCCGTATGATGAGCACTGTGGGCAGTAGTATCTGGGGTCTCTCCTAATGTCCTGTATGATGGGCACTGTGGGCAGTAGTATCTGGAGTCTCTCCTAATGCCCTGTATGATGGGCACTGTGGGCAGTAGTATCTGGAGTCTCTCCTAATGTCCTGTATGATGGGCACTGTGGGCAGTAGTATCTGGGGTCTCTCCTAATGTCCTGTATGATGGGCAATGTGGACAGTAGTATCTGGGGTCTCTCCTAATGTCCTGTATGATGAGCACTGTGGGCAGTAGTATCTGGAGTCTCTCCTAATGTCCTGTATGATGGGCACTGTGGGCAGTAGTATCTGGAGTCTCTCCTAATGTCCTGTATGATGGGCACTGTGGGCAGTAGTATCTGGGGTCTCTCCTAATGCCCTGTATGATGAGCACTGTGGGCAGTAGTATCTGGGTCTCTCCTAATATCCTGTATGATGGGCACTGTGGGCAGTAGTATCTGGAGTCTCTCCTAATGCCCTGTATGATGGGCACTGTGGCAGTAGTATCTGGGGTCTCTCCTAATGTCCTGTATGATGGGCACTGTGGGCAGTAGTATCTGGGGTCTCTCCTAATGTTCTGTATGATAAGCACTGTGGGCAGTAGTATCTGGAGTCTCTACTAATGCCCTGTATGATGGGCACTGTGGGCAGTAGTATCTGGGGTCTCTCCTAATGTCCTGTATGATGGGCACTGTGGGCAGTAGTATCTGGGGTCTCTCCTAATGTCCTGTATGATGGGCATTGTGGGCAGTAGTATCTGGGATCTGTCCTAATGTCCTGTATGATGGGCACTGTGGTCAGTAGTATCTGGAGTCTCTCCTAATGTCCTGTATGATGGGCACTGTGGGCAGTAGTATCTGGAGTCTCTCCTAATGTCCTGTATGATGGGCACTGTGTGCAGTAGTATCTGGGGTCTCTCCTAATGTCCTGTATGATGGGCACTGTGGGCAGTAGTATCTGGGGTCTCTCCTAATGTCCTGTATGATGGGCACTGTGGGCAGTAGTATCTGGAGTCTCTCCTAATGCCCTGTATGATGGGCACTGTGGGCAGTAGTATCTGGAGTATTTCCTAATGTCCTGTATGATGGGCACTATGGGCAGTAGTATCTGGAGTCTCTCCTAATGTCCTGTATGATGAGCACTGTGGGCAGTAGTATCTGGAGTCTCTCCTACTGTCCTGTATGATGGGCACTGTGGGCAGTATTATCTGGAGTCTCCCCTAATGCCCTGTATGATGTGCACTGTGGGCAGTAGTATCTGGAGTCTCTCCTAATGCCCTGTATGATGGGCACTGTGGGCAGTAGTATCTGGAGTCTCTCCTAATGTCCTGTATGATGGGCACTGTGTGCAGTAGTATCTGGGGTCTCTCCTAATGTCCTGTATGATGGGCACTGTGGGCAGTAGTATCTGGAGTCTCTCCTCATGTCCTGTATGATGGGCACTGTGGGCAGTAGTATCTGGAGTCTCTCCTAATGTCCTGTATGACGGGCACTGTGGGCAGTAGTATCTGGAGTCTCTCCTAATGTCCTGTATGATGAGCACTGTGGGCAGTAGTATCTGGGGTCTCTCCTAATGTCCTGTATGATGGGCACTGTGGGCAGTAGTATCTGGAGTCTCTCCTAATGTCCTGTATGATTGGCACTGTGGGCAGTAGTATCTGGAGTCTCTACTAATGTCCTGTATGATGGGCACTGTGGGCAGTAGTATCTGGAGTCTCTCCTAATGCCCTGTATGAAGTGCAGTAGTATCTGGAGTCTCTCCTAATGCCCTGTATCATGGGCACTGTGGGCAGTAGTATCTGGAGTCTCTCCTAATGCCCTGTATGATGGGCACTGTGGGCAGTAGTATCTGGGGTCTCTCCTAATGTCCTGTATGATGGGCACTGTGGGCAGTAGTATCTGGGGTCTCTCCTAATGTCCTGTATGATGGGCACTGTGGGCAGTAGTATCTGGGGTCTCTCCTAATGTCCTGTATGATGGGCACTGTGGGCAGTAGTATCTGGAGTCTCTCCTAATGCCCTGTATGATGGGCACTGTGGGCAGTAGTATCTGGAGTCTCTCCTAATGCCCTGTATGATGGGCACTGTGGGCAGTAGTATCTGGAGTCCCTCCTAATGTCCTGTATGATGAGCACTGTGGGCAGTAGTATCTGGAGTCTCTCCTAATGTCCTGTATGATGGGCACTGTGGGCAGTAGTATCTGGAGTCTCTCCTAATGTCCTGTATGATGGGCACTGTGGGCAGTAGTATCTGGGGTCTCTCCTAATGCCCTGTATGATGGGCACTGTGGGCAGTAGTATCTGGGGTCTCTCCTAATGCCCTGTATGATGGGCACTGTGGGCAGTAGTATCTGGGGTCTCTCCTAATGTCCTGTATGATGGACACTGTGGGCAGTAGTATCTGGGGTCTCTCCTAATGTCCTGTATGATGGGCACTGTGGGCAGTAGTATCTGGGGTCTCTCCTAATGCCCTGTATGATGGGCACTGTGGGCAGTAGTATCTGGGGTCTCTCCTAATGTCCTGTATGATGGGCACTGTGGGCAGTAGTATCTGGGGTCTCTCCTAATGTCCTGTATGATGGGCACTGTGGACAGTAGTATCTGGAGTCTCTCCTAATGTCCTGTATGATGGGCACTGTGGGCAGTAGTATCTGGAGTCTCTCCTAATGTCCTGTATGATGGGCACTGTGGGCAGTAGTATCTGGAGTCTCTCCTAATATCCTGTATAATGGGCACTGTGGGCAGTAGTATCTGGAGTCTCTCCTAATGCCCTGTATGATGGGCACTGTGGGCAGTAGTATCTGGAGTCTCTCCTAATGCCCTGTATGATGGGCACTGTGGGCAGTAGTATCTGGAGTCTCTCCTAATGCCCTGTATGATGGGCACTGTGGGCAGTAGTATCTGGAGTCTCTCCTAATGTCCGGTATGATGGGCACTGTGGCCAGTAGTATCTGGGGTCTCTCCTAATGTCCTGTATGATGGGCACTGTGGACAGTAGTATCTGGAGTCTCTCCTAATGTCCTGTATGATGGGCACTGTGGGCAGTAGTATCTGGAGTCTCTCCTAATGTCCTGTATGATGGGCACTGTGGGCAGTAGTATCTGGAGTCTCTCCTAATATCCTGTATGATGGGCACTGTGGGCAGTAGTATCTGGAGTCTCTCCTAATGCCCTGTATGATGGGCACTGTGGGCAGTAGTATCTGGAGTCTCTCCTAATGCCCTGTATGATGGGCACTGTGGGCAGTAGTATCTGGAGTCTCTCCTAATGCCCTGTATGATGGGCACTGTGGGCAGTAGTATCTGGAGTCTCTCCTAATGTCCTGTATGATGGGCACTGTGGGCAGTAGTATCTGGGGTCTCTCCTAATGTCCTGTATGATGGGCACTGTGGGCAGTAGTATCTGGAGTCTCTCCTAATGCCCTGTATGATGGGCACTGTGGGCAGTAGTATCTGCAGTCTCTCCTAATGCCCTGTATGATGGGCACTGTGGGCAGTAGTATCTGGAGTCTCTCCTAATGCCCTGTATGATGGGCACTGTGTGCAGTAGTATATGGGGTCTCTCCTAATGCCCTGTATGATGGGCACTGTGGGCAGTAGTATCTGGGGTCTCTCCTAATGCCCTGTATGATTGGCACTGTGGGCAGTAGTATCTGGAGTCTCTCCTAATGTCCTGTATGATGGCACTCTGGGCAGTAGTATCTGGAGTCTCTCCTAATGTCCTGTATGATGGCACTGTGGGCAGTAGTATCTGGAGTCTCTCCTAATGCCCTGTATGATGGGCACTGTGGGCAGTAGTATCTGGAGTCTCTCCTAATGCCCTGTATGATGGGCACTGTGGGCAGTAGTATCTGGAGTCTCTCCTAATGTCTTGTATGATGGGCACTGTGGGCAGTAGTATCTGGAGTCTCTCCTAATGTCCTGTATGATGGGCACTGTGGGCAGTAGTATCTGGAGTCTCCCCTAATGTCCTGTATGATGGGCACTGTGGGCAGTAGTATCTGGAGTCTCTCCTAATGTCCTGTATGATGGGCACTGTGGGCAGTAGTATCTGGAGTTTCTCCTAATGCCCTGTATGATGGGCACTGTGGGCAGTAGTATCCGGAGTCTCTCCTAATGCCCTGTATGATGTGCACTGTGGGCAGTAGTATCCGGAGTCTCTCCTAATGCCCTGTATTATGGGCACTGTGGGCAGTAGTATCCGGAGTCTCTCCTAATGCCCTGTATGATGGGCACTGTGGGCAGTAGTATCTGGAGTCTCTCCTAATGTACTATATGATGGGCACTGTAGGCAGTAGTATCTGGAGTCTCTCCTAATGTCCTGTATGATGGGCACTGTGGGCAGTAGTATCTGGAGTCTCTCCTAATGTCCTGTATGATGGGCACTGTGGGCAGTAGTATCTGGAATCTCTCCTAATGTCCTGTATGATGGGCACTGTGGGCAGTAGTATCCGGAGTCTCTCCTAATGCCCTGTATGATGGGCATTGTGGGCAGTAGTATCTGGGGTCTCTCCTAATGTCCTGTATGATGGGCACTGTGGGCAGTAGTATCTGGAGTCTCTCCTAATGTCCTGTATGATGGCACTGTGGGCAGTAGTATCTGGGGTCTCTCCTAATGTCCTGTATGATGGGCACTGTGGGCAGTAGTATCTGGAGTCTCTCCTAATGTCCTGTATGATGGGCACTGTGGGCAGTAGTATCTGGAGTCTCTCCTAATGTCCTGTATGATGGGCACTGTGGGCAGTAGTATCTGGAGTCTCTCCTAATGTCCTGTATGATGGGCACTGTGGGCAGTAGTATCTGGAGTCTCTCCTAATGTCCGGTATGATGGGCACTGTGGGCAGTAGTATCTGGAGTCTCTCCTAATGTCCGGTAAGATGGGCACTGTGGGCAGTAGTATCTGGAGTCTCTCCTCATGTCCTGTATGATGGGCACTGTGGGCAGTAGTATCTGGGGTCTCTCCTAATGTCCTGTATGATGGGCACTGTGGGCAGTAGTATCTGGAGTCTCTCCTAATGTCCTGTATGATGGGCACTGTGGGCAGTAGTATCTGGAGTCTCTCCTAATGCCCTGTATGATGGGCACTGTGGGCAGTAGTATCTGGGGTCTCTCCTAATGTCCTGTATGATGGGCACTGTGGGCAGTAGTATCTGGAGTCTCTCCTAATGTCCTGTATGATGGGCACTGTGGGCAATAGTATCTGGAGTCTCTCCTAATGCCCTGTATGATGGGCACTGAGGGCAGTAGTATCTGGGGTCTCTCCTAATGTCCTGTATGATGGGCACTGTGGGCAGTAGTATCTGGGGTCTCTCCTAATGTCCTGTATGATGGGCACTGTGGGCAGTAGTATCTGGAGTCTCTCCTAATGCCCTGTATGATGGGCACTGTGGGCAGTAATATCTGGAGTCTCTCCTAATGTCCTGTATGATGGGCACTGTGGGCAATAGTATCTGGAGTCTCTCCTAATGACCTGTATGATGGGCACTGTGGGCAGTAGTATCTGGAGTCTCTCCTAATGCCCTGTATGATGGGCACTGTGGGCAGTAGTATCTGGAGTCTCTCCTAATGCCCTCTATGATGAGCACTGTGGGCAGTAGTATCTGGAGTCTCTCCTAATGTCCTGTATGATGGGCACTGTGGGTAGTAGTATCTGGGGTCTCTCCTAATGTCCTGTATGATGGGCACTGTGGGCAGTAGTGTCTGGGGTCTCTCCTAATGCCCTGTATGATGGGCACTGTGTGCAGTAGTATCTGGGGTCTCTCCTAATGTCCTGTATGATGGGCACTGTGGGCAGTAGTATCTGGAGTCTCTCCTAATGTCCTGTATGATGAGCACTGTGGTCAGTAGTATCTGGGGTCTCTCCTAATGTCCTGTATGATGGGCACTGTGGGCAGTAGTATCTGGAGTCTCTCCTAATGACCTGTATGATGGGCACTGTGGGCAGTAGTATCTGGAGTCTCTCCTAATGCCCTGTATGATGGGCACTGTGGGCAGTAGTATCTGGAGTCTCTCCTAATGCCCTCTATGATGAGCACTGTGGGCAGTAGTATCTGGAGTCTCTCCTAATGTCCTGTATGATGGGCACTGTGGGTAGTAGTATCTGGGGTCTCTCCTAATGTCCTGTATGATGGGCACTGTGGGCAGTAGTATCTGGGGTCTCTCCTAATGCCCTGTATGATGGGCACTGTGTGCAGTAGTATCTGGGGTCTCTCCTAATGTCCTGTATGATGGGCACTGTGGGCAGTAGTATCTGGAGTCTCTCCTAATGCCCTGTATGATGGGCACTGTGGGCAGTAGTATCTGGAGTCTCTCCTAATGCCCTGTATGATGGGCACTGTGGGCAGTAGTATCTGGGGTCTCTCCTAATGTCCTGTATGATGGGCACTGTGGGCAGTAGTATCTGGAGTCTCTCCTAATGCCCTGTATGATGGGCACTGTGGGCAGTAGTATCTGCAGTCTCTCCTAATGCCTTGTATGATGAGCACTGTGGGCAGTAGTATCTGGAGTCTCTCCTAATGCCCTGTATGATGGGCACTGTGGGCAGTAGTATGTGGGGTCTCTCCTAATGCCCTGTATGATGGGCACTGTGGGCAGTAGTATCTGGGGTCTCTCCTAATGCCCTGTATGATGGACACTGTGGGCAGTAGTATCTGGAGTCTCTCCTAATGTCCTGTATGATGGGCACTGTGGGCAGTAGTATCTGGAGTCTATCCTAATGTCCGGTATGATGGGCACTGTGGGCAGTAGTATCTGGAGTCTCTCCTAATGTCCGGTATGATGGGCACTGTGGGCAGTAGTATCTGGAGTCTCTCCTCATGTCCTGTATGATGGGCACTGTGGGCAGTAGTATCTGGGGTCTCTCCTAATGTCCTGTATGATGGGCACTGTGGGCAGAAGTATCTGTAGTCTCTCCTAATGTCCTGTATGATGAGCACTGTGGGCAGTAGTAACTGGGGTCTCTCCTAATGCCCTGTATGATGGGCACTGTGGGCAGTAGTATCTGGAGTCTCTCCTAATGCCCTGTATGATGGGCACTGTGGGCAGTAGTATCTGGGGTCTCTCCTAATGTCCTGTATGATGAGCACTGTGAGCAGTAGTATCTGGAGTCTCTCCTAATGTCCTGTATGATGCGCACTGTGGGCAGTAGTATCTGGGTCTCTCCTAATGTTCTGTATGATGAGCACTGTGGGCAGTAGTATCTGGGGTCTCTCCTAATGCCCTGTATGATGGGCACTGTGGGCAGTAGTATCTGGGGTCTCTCCTAATGCCCTGTATGATGGGCACTGTGGGCAGTAGTATCTGGAGTCTCTCCTAATGTCCTGTATGATGGGCACCGTGGGCAGTAGTATCTGGGGTCTCTCCTAATGTCCTGTATGATGAGCACTGTGAGCAGTAGTATCTGGAGTCTCTCCTAATGTCCTGTATGATGCGCACTGTGGGCAGTAGTATCTGGGGTCTCTCCTAATGTTCTGTATGATGAGCACTGTGGGCAGTAGTATCTGGGGTCTCTCCTAATGCCCTGTATGATGGGCACTGTGGGCAGTAGTATCTGGGGTCTCTCCTAATGCCCTGTATGATGGGCACTGTGGGCAGTAGTATCTGGAGTCTCTTCTAATGTCCTGTATGATGGGCACTGTGGGCAGTAGTATCTGGGGTCTCTCCTAATGCCCTGTATGATGGGCACTGTGGGCAGTAGTATCTGGAGTCTCTCCTAATGTCCTGTATGATGGGCACTGTGGGCAGTAGTATCTGGGGTCTCTCCTAATGACCTGTTTTGCACAAACCCTGCACCTTTTCTGGGGTCTCTGTTTATTTTCCGTTAGTGGAGTGTTGTCAGGAAAGTGTCCGCCATGCAGCCTGCTGCCTCGACTTCAACATCGTCATAAGAAGCATCATAAGGGCGATGAGATGAAAGTCAATACACTGGGCTCTGATGGGTGCAAATGGGTTGTAGAAGAAACAAGGGAAAAGGGGGCTAAGGGAATGAGAAATTTAAGGAACTGTCACGTTTGGTGGAGTAAGTCTGATGATATTGAGTTGGATAGTTGACCAGGATTGATGATGCTCTCAATGCAGAGCTATATGTGAGTATCCTACAAGACGAGTTACTTCGTACAGAGTGTTCATGTGTTCATAGTGTTCCAGCAGGACAACGATCAGAAGTATATGCCAAGCTTAGCGAAGATTTGGGTCAAGGACAATGTTGGAGAGGTTCTGGATTGTGGGTAGAGTTGCAGAAAAAGCTGTATTCATAACCAAGTGAGTCGACCAGTAAGCACCAACATTGGGAATGTGTAGAAGAGACCTGGGGTCAGATTTCGGTCTAGACATGCTTGAATCTGATGGAGAGCGAGCCCAGAAGGATTCAGGTGGTGGTGAAAGACAAAGGTGGATTTACAAAATAATAAATATTAAAATTCAGATGTTTTAGAAGCAAAATAGTAACAATGCAGTTACAGGACAAGAATCTGCAGGACGTACATGATTTAGTTTTTTCATTTTAATTTCTTACTCCCCTCCTCCCAAAGCCATAACTTTTTAGTTTTTCCATTCACATTTTTTGCTGGATAAAATTTATTTCATAATGGTACCATTTAATATTCTGTACATTGTACTGGGAAACTTGAAAAAAACTCAGAATAAGGTGGAATATTCGTATGGGTTTTGTTTTTACGGCATTCACTGTGCAGCTAAAATGACATATAAGCTATACTGTGTGGGTCAGCACTGATAAAGAAATAGAATCATTACAGTCTTTACTCATAATATGTCATTGCTTTTCTATTGTAATCCCAGGGTATATATATATACTGCTAATTCCTTTATTGCTGACATTTTTGCATGTGGCCTTATGATCTAGTTCATTGGATCCTAGCAAGTCCGCAAAATATTGTTTTAGGTAAATGAGTCAAAACAGTTGATAAAGAGAGATCTGATATTTAGAGCACATCATGTTCTTTAGGCTCAGGCCCCACGTAGCGAGCTGTACCCCAAAAGCACAGCAGAAAAGACCACGGCGGAAAGGACATTGTGTTTTCTACAGCAGCCCTTTTCTCAAAAAGTCCACATTGATTTCCTCTGCGGACTTTCTGCCGCTATTATACTTATATGGAGAACGTCAGTATTTCCGTAGGTATAATTGAGATGCTGCGATTTTCTGCTGTGGATTTTTTTCTGCAATATATGGACGGGATCAGCCAGAATCTCATTCACTTTGCAGATACTGTAATAACGCTGCGTTTTCACAATGTGGGGCTTCAGTCTTATATAGTTTGTATTAAGTTTTAACATATTAACAAAAATCCAAAACATTAAAAAATAAAAAAACTATTTGAGTCTCCATATTCTCCCATATATATAAATTTTTTAATATTTCCATATATATTTCCATTATTTTTTTTTGCTATTGTGTCGGGGGAGGGGACATTTTTGCAATATACTTCACACAAACAGCTCCGCTACATACACGTCGCACGCAGACGGCTCCGCTACATACACGTCGCACGCAGACGGCTCCGCTACATACACGTCGCACGCAGACGGCTCCGCTACATACACGTCGCACGCAGACGGCTACTCTACATACACGTCGCACGCAGACGGCTCCGCTACATACACGTCACACACACAGACGGCTCCGCTACATACACGTCGCACGCAGACGGCTCTGCAGAAACCTCTAATATCTGGTCATTTGATTCTGTGACTCCTCCCAAACATGTGACATCATCACAGGTCCTTTCGCTCACTAATATCTTCTGCACAGATGAAGCTATAACAGCAGGACCTGATCATGTGACTCCTCCCACACCTATGACATCATCACAGGTCCTGTGAGCAGACGGCTGTTGTACAAGAGGAGGTAAGTGCTCCCCCTTAGCCCTTCTCATACATTCAGTCACCCTCCTTGTGGCCCCCACACAGTATAATGTCCTCCTTGTGGCCCCCACACACTATAATGTCCTCCTTGTGGCCCCCACACAGTATAATGTCCTCCTTGTGGCCCCCACACACTATAATGTCCTCCTTGTGGCCCCCACACAGTATAATGTCCTCCTTGTGGCCCCCACACACTATAATGTCCTCCTTGTGGCCCCCACACAGTATAATGTCCTCCTTGTGGCCCCCACACAGTATAATGTCCCCCTTGTGACCCCCACACAGTATAATGTCCTCCTTGTGGCCCCCACACAGTATAATGTCCTCCTTGTGACCCCCACACAGTATAATGTCCCCCTTGTGACCCCCACACAGTATAATGTCCTCCTTGTGACCCCCACACAGTATAATGTCCTCCTTGTGACCCCCACACAGTATAATGTCCTCCTTGTGGCCCCCACACACTATAATGTCCTCCATGTGGCCCCCACACACTATAATGTTTTCCTTGTGGCCCCACACAGTATAATGTCATCCTTGTGGCCCCCACACACTATAATGTCCCCCTTGTGGCCCCCACACACTATAATGTCCTCCTTGTGCCCTGTTGGAGGCTGCAGAAGACTTGAGACTGGGAAGGAGATTCACCTTCCAGCAATGACCCTAAACCTCCAGCCCGAGCTCCAGGGGATGGTTTAGATGACAGAATATTCCGGGGTTAGAATGGCCCAGTCACAGTCCAGACCTAAATCCCATTGAGCATCTGTGGCAAGACATGAAAATTACTGATCACAGACGCTCCATCCAATCTGGCTGCAAAGAAGAAGAAGAAGGGGCAGAAATCTCATCTCTAGATGTGCAAAGCTGGTAGAGACCAAGCCCAAAAGACTTGGAGCTGGAATTGCAGCCAAATGCGGCTCTACAAAGTATTGCTATAGGGGGGCTGAAGACTTTTACAAGCCCCTGTATCGGTGTTAGATCTCTGGATGGAACATTCTTCGGGACACTCATTACTCTCATGTCACTACAGCGGGGCCCATTCTCTACGTCCTCTATACCATCATGTAAGATTCTGGTCATTTCAGTAAGTCACAAACCTCCAGATTCCCGTTGGCCACTTTCTCCTCTGCATTAGTAACTTGTTGTTGCACAGTGTGTACTATGCTGTAATACTTCCTCTTCTGTGAGGGTCAGGGAGGACTGTACAGTTAGTTCCAGTGTGCTGGTAATATCAGGGGCCAAGTGTCTTCCACCTCTATGGCCAGTAGATTGTAGTCCAGACAGAAATGTGGGAGATCTATCTGTGACAGTTGTGGCTGTTCCAAGAGATCGATGGACTAACCATCACTTGCTGGGAATGAGGGTGCAGGGAAAGTCAGTGTCATCTTTAGGATTGTCAGCTCGGTATCTTTAGACTCTTCCTCACCTCTTTGAGGGTTTCTTCCCACTTCTTAGTGGGTAGCACGGCTCATTCTACTAGAGCTGCTGGAGCCTCCTGGGCTGTTCAGCATCAGGTTTTGGTTCTACCAGATCAAAGTTGTTACAACACCACGGGCAGCACTGAACACCCTCTCAGCCAGTACGTCTGAGGCTGGTCAAATACTAACATGGCAGACTGGGCCAGCTCCTTCCACTGCTCTAACCTATTGGCCCATAATGCCATGGGGTCAGAGTTATCTGCTGGAACATAGGAACCATCTAGTTATGTCTGTACCTGCTGGAACATAGGAACCATCTAGTTATGTCTGTACCTGCTAGAACATAGGAACCATCTAGTTATGTCTGTACCTGCTGGAACATAGGAACCATCTAGTTATGACTGTACCTGCTGGAACATAGGAATCATCTAGTTATGTCTGTACCTACTAGAACATAGGAACCATCTAGTTATGTCTGTACCTGCTGGAACATAGGAACCATCTAGTTATGTCTGTACCTGCTGGAACATAGGAACCATCTAGTTATGTCTGTACCTGCTGGAACATAGGAACCATCTAGTTCTGACTGTACCTGCTGGAACATAGGGACCATCTAGTTATGTCTGTACCTGCTGGAACATAGGAACCATCTAGTTATGTCTGTACCTGCTGGTACATAGGAACCATCTAGTTATGTCTGTACCTGCTGGTACATAGGAACCATATAGTTATGTCTGTACCTGCTGGTGCAGCCGGTGGATGTCGGTTGCCTGTTGTGGGTCTGGTTGGTGCTGTTGGGCTGTCAGGTGATGCTAGAACCCCAGCCCACGTCTCAGAGACGTCTCCTCAGTATTTTCATTGTGCACTGCACGTTACAAAGGACATTTTAGTAGTTCAGTATTTTTTAAACGTTTTCTGTTTTGTTAAAAAATTAACTATTTGGAATATTCGGGTTGACTTCAGCTTGTAACTAATCGGTTCTTTCATCTCTACTTTGAACCTGTTGTCACATCAGTGGCACGTGATTCTCCACAGTTTCCTTGGTGGTTATTCCCAATGGTGCCATTTCTCCACTCACAAAACTCTTTCACCAAAACAGCACCTGAAGAGTTCACAACCTGCGCTGTTGGAGAAATACTGTCACCCTTGGCCCGACAGCCAATTCCTTTTACAACTCTGATAAATCGTCCCCTTTACGCATGACAAAAATGAGATTCTGTTCAGCCTATCACACACCTTATATACCCACCAAGCCGGCCCACAACAAGTCACTTCCTTCCTGAGCTACACGCTGCCGACGTCAGAAGTAGGAGGTGGTCATAATAATGTGACTCATCTGTTCTATGTATTACATGGGATTCCGTGTAGTGATTACATTGTCTCATCTTCTCTCCATTCAGGTTCCTACAATATAGAATCCTCTCAGTATCTTCTATATAAGAGAATATTCCTGATTGATCCATCAAGGATGGAAAGAGACAGGAACAAGATGGCGGAAAGTCTATTAAATCTCACCCTAGAGATCATCTACCAGCTTACTGGAGAGGTGAGAGATTCTGATGATGTCACATTACATCATTCTTATATGTTATAATAATAATAACTTTATTTATATAGCACCAACATATTCTGCAGCACTGTGCAAATCAGAGGACACATTAACAGACAATATGAGACATTACAATGTGACAAAGAACTAAACATATCACACAATAGGAGTGAGGGCCCTGCTCACGAGAGCTTACATTCTATGAGGAGATAGGGGGACACAAGAGCTTACATTCTATGAGGAGATAGGGGGGACATAAGAGGTCAGAGGACTTGTTTACTACCATGGTCCAGCCATCTTTTAATAGAAAAGGTTGTGTAACTGAAGCTGTCTGAGCTGTCACCAGGCAGTATCTGTGAATAAACAGATACTAAGTGTAAGGAGTGCAGGGTAACTTCTAGATGGAGGGGCCAGGATCTGAGGAACAGAGGAAGAAGGATAAAAGGTGTTATTGTTCTGCATCTCCGCACACTACACTGTGATCAGGTCACGTGATAAGCCTGACCATACAGATGTGATTTTAGGGCAGTTTTGAAGCTGCTGTAGTTGTGGATTAATCAGATTGTCTGGGGTAAAGCATTCCAGAGCACTGGTGCAGCTCGAGAAAAGTCTTGGAGATGGGGGTGGGATGATCGGATAACAGAAGATGCAAGTCTAAAGGTCATTGGCAGGACGGAGAGGATGGTTAGGGCGGTAGACAGTGATGAGAGAGAAGATATAGGGGGGCGCAGCGCTGTGGATGGATTTGTGGGTCAGTGTGATAATTTTATATTGTATTCTGTGATGGAAGAGCAACCAATACAGTGACTCACACAGGTAAGTTAATGTTCTTAAAGAAGGGTCTTCAGGTTATCCAGGAGAAGATGTGACAGCATGTAGGAGACACATGCTCTGTAACTTGCTTAATCTTGTGCCCTAGGTCCAAAAACTGCTAGGTCTAGAGAAACGGACTATCAACTTGCTCTGGTATTTTCTATTTCCCATTTTATTTTCTGTACTGTATTTTGCTTTTACCAGTATTTGCTTGATGATCCATTGATATGTATGACCCTACTTGGATTAATAAATATATAAAATTTATAAAGCTCGTTTCATATTATCCTATAAACCCGGTCACTCACGGGTGTGAGCGGAAGGTAAGAAGGTTGATCGCAGGTGTGTCAGGTAGTGTGGCAAGGTGAGATTCTTCACAGTGGTGGCAGTGTTGTGGGATATAGGATAACAGCCTGTGGGTGTAGTATCACTCAGACACTGAGGATTGCGGCAATCCTATGTATTGAGCTCAGTACTAGATCAAGCTTAAAGATACGGTGAAAGTTTGGTACAGTGCTGTCCCCTTCCCTCTCTCTTTGTTTTTCTATTCTATCTTTTATTTGGCATCGGCTTCCAGCGGATGGCTGGGGGTCTGAGAAGCACAACCAAGGAACTCCAGCAATAGGCTTATAGAGACTCTGAGCAGATGGCTGATGTGGAGGGTGCCACAGTTATGGAGGACATGGAGCCAAATCCTAAGGTGCTGGGACAAGAAATCATTGCCATGCCAGAAGGTACAGCTGTTAACCCCGTCCCAGAGATCATTTCGCCTGGAGGGACCAGTAGCCCTAGCCTTCTGAGGGGTATGGACTTTTCTTTGCAACTGGCCTTACAGCAGCTAGGCCCCAGTGACTCTAACGCTCACCTGCAGTTGATCCTCCAATATCAACAGGCGGAGAGGGAAGCTGCAGAGCGTCGGGCCAAGCGTCAGGTCGCTGCAGAGCGTCAGGCCCAGAGGGAACATAAATTGTAGATGGCCTGGCTGGCGAGGACTAGCAGCTCTTCTCAGAACCAAGTCCAGGATGTCCGTGCACAGAGGGCTCACCAGCAAAGCTTCCCTGTCCTGGAGAAGGGTGGCGACTTGGATGTTTTTCCGCGGAGGTTTGAAACAACCTGTCAGCAACACCATGTGCCCCGTGCACAGTGGACCCAGTATTTGACTCCAAGGTTAAAGGGCAAAGCCCAGGAAGTCTTTGTGGACCTATCAACTGAATTGGATGGGGACTATGACGCTATTAAGGAGGCCCTCATAAAAAAGTACAACCTCAACCCAAGACAGCAGACCAAGCTGCGCAAAAGATGTGTCTGTGTACTGGTTTGACAGAAAGATGAGTCTGGTGGCCGCATTCAGGACAGATTGTAGTGGGGAGAGTTTAGTAAGAGGAAGCCCAATTAGAAGAGAATTGCAATAGTGAAGACGAGAGAGAATCAGAGCGACAATGAGGGGTTTTTATGTTTCTACAGTGAGGAAAGGGCGAATTCTAGAGATGTTTTTAAGGTGGAGATGGCAAGAGCGTGCAAGTGTCTGAATATGTGCGGTAAAGATGAGATCTGAATCAAATACAATCCCCAGACAGCGGGCATGCCGCCTCGGGGGTAATAGTAAGGCCACAGACAGAAATGGAGATATCAGGGTTAGGTCGGTTAGTAGATGTCCAACTGGGGCTGTGTACAGAGAGAAGAGGAGGGGACCTAGGACCGAGACCTGAGGAATCCCAACTGCAAGGGGCAGAGGAGAAGAATGATGAATGGCCACCAGCGAATGATACACTAAATGAGCAGTCAGAGAGATAGGAAGAAAACCAAGAGAGAGCGCTATCCCTGAGGCCAATAGAATGGAGCATAGTGAGGAGGAGTTTGTGGTGTACAGTGTCAGATACTGCTGAGAGATCCAGAAGAATAAGTAGTGAATAGTTCCCTTTAGATTTAGCTGTCAAGAGATTGTTGGAGACCTTTGTGAGGGCCCTTTCTGTAGAGTGTAGTGCACGAAAACCTGATTGTAAGGGGTCCAGAAGAGAGTTAGCAGAGAGATAGTGAATTAGGTAGGAACGGTCCAAGCATTCCAGGAGTTTAGAGATGAAGGGGAGTGTGAAAGATCCTCAGTGCGCCAACACCGCTGTGGCCCCACCTGAGTCCTCTTTCATATAAAAACCACACTCACCGCCAGTGAGTCTCGGGTTCACAAGATAAATACAAGACAAGCCTTCTAAATTTTATATATTTATTAACCCCTAAATGGGTCAGTATTAAAATCTAACATATACAGTTCAGAACAGATATGCAGATATATGCAAGCATTAACAGTTACTAGTTACAAGATACAGTACAAATAAAATAAAAGGGATAAAGGTGAAATGATTACTTTACCACACATATCCGGAATGTGGCTCTATAGTCCAACACTCACACATAGCATGTGGAGATCACCAGTGGAGGCTTTTCAGCATGTGGCATTAACAACAGTAATCCAGCCTGCATGCTCTTTACACAGTCTCTCAGCATTAGTCCAGTAGTCTCATCACAAAAAATCTCCTCATGGTCTCTCTGTAACAACTCTGTCGTCTGTGATGGTCTCAGCCCAATCTCCATAGCATAATCTCCATAGCATTATATCAGCACAGTCTCCATAACATGATCTCTGCCCACAGACCTCTTACCTCATCTTTTATACCCTTTATGCCACCTCCCAGAATGAGGTCACCAGTGGCAGCACGTCTGATGAGTTAATGCAATCAAGTCCAGACCCTTTGTATGTAGATGAGACCAAATGGAATGATACAATATTATCAGGCATATCTGATCTAACAGCCCAGGCTGGAACAATGCCCTATTGTTTGATCACTCAGGGCTGTGTAGGAGTACAATGGAGCCCTATTGTTCCAGTGTTGCCACTACTGCCAATATACACCTATGCTGATAGCTGCGCACAGTATGAATAAATGGAACTAGAGAGAAATACGCTACCCAGAGACCAAAATACGTTCCTGAGCCACAGCCACACTTAAGCAGAATCATCACAGGGAGGTTGTAAAATAACCTGCACTCCTTGATTTACGACACAGAGTGCACTTGGGTGACACCAGAGAACAGCAGGAGTCCGTTGAGTGGATCAAAGCAAAAAAAAAGTTTAATCAAAACAAATAGGTTACAGAAAAGTCTATTCCTAAAACATAGGTTAAAGTTAAACAGAAGATCAAGAAATTAGAACAAATAGAATGAGAGCTGTTGTGAAAAGGTGTTAGTGCTCTCCCCCCCATACTCCTGAAGTCTGCTTATAAAGGCTGAGAGAGCCTCCTCCCCTGTCCATCATAATTCCTCATATGGATAAGTTTTTTGTATGATCCTTCCATGGATACTGGATCATTCCCTATATGAACATAGTCCTAAATTTGGTTACTATGACGTGTTGTGTGTTATACTGAGACCTTCCTTTTTCCATCTACTCAGCACAGAGCTACTTTAACCATAGTCTGTCAAGAATGACATGCCACACAAATGTTACTTCATGACCTTTTCCATTCTTAGACTCTAACTTTAGACCATAAGATTTAACATTTCCCCCTGATTAGGATTAGATAATATATATATATATATATATATATATATATTTATATTATCTAATCCTAATTTACCCTACTCTAACTCATTTACTCATCACTCGTATCACATTCATATCACATTCACTCAAGGGTCATGTGATAACATTTTGTCAGAATGTTCACTCTTTGACTCAATGTTTATGACAGAACTAGTGTACTGATTTCTTTTTAACACTTCCTGTAGAATTCTGTCACCTTTTCCAATTTCCTTTTTTACTTGTCTATGTATCTTCTTAATACTACACATTATAAAAATTTGATACACTATACATAACACTACAATAATAAATATAATAACAATAGGATTAGTTAATACATTTCCAACTGCCCTTTTAGCTGATGACTTTGACCAAACACCAACAGACTTCTTAAACTTTCCCCACACGATGATCCTGACATGGTATTCCAGTCATGTTCTATATCATCTAATTGACCTTGCTGATGTTTAAAAACTATTTCAGCCACTTTTAACTGTCTTGTTAAAGCATCTAATAGACCTTTATCTTTTTCAATCTCTTCTGTCCACATTTTCCACGGAAATTTATCAACTTGAGATAGATTATATTGCATTGGAAGAGGTTTCAAATAACTGCTATCTATGGAAGATATATTAAATCTTCCCATATTCATCTTAATAGCGTTCACATATCCTTCAATACAATATAATCCTCTAGTCAAATTCTCAGCATGTACACATGAAGGAAAGAATGCTGAAACATTTTCCTTTTCAGACATAATTTGTATACACACTTTCTTTTGACCAACTGGAGTCACAATATCATGTATACTATGTATATTCTCAATTCTAGCATGTCATGTACTTTGATTATGAAGACAAGAATGATAGATAATCTTATCTTGTTTTGGTAAACAAATTACCTTAGAAGCGAAATGTAAACATGAAAAGAGGTCTAATTGTTCAATTGAATCTCCATTATATGCAAACTCTATAAATTCTAGATTATAATGGATCACTTGTGTACTACTTACAGGAACCCCTAACGAATTTACTGGAACCAAAATTTGCTCACTTCCTGATATTGGGATTAGCGATGTACCAATACATACATCCTGACCACAACCCAACCACTTGTTTACCCATAACTCAGTATGGCCTAAACTAAAGTTGTATATTACAGGTAGATTTCTTAATAAACCCAACGGAGTAACACCACTCTGTAAAGCTTGAGCCATTATCTTTAAGTTAGTGGAATATTCAACCTGAATTTCCAGACATGCTCCGGCTACTTGTGTTTCCTGTTCACTCTCCATTACTGCTGGAGTTGCATCCTGAAGATGTGACACAGAAGATCCTAATACAGTTACAGAATTTCCAACCATCTTTTCCAGAAGTTGATTTAAACTCTTCTGGACTTTTACTCCCTTCTTTCCTAGATAACCAATTGTTTCCAAATCTGATCTCAGAGAGTTAATATTCATAATATTTATGAAACTCCCAACAGTCCCAATTCCCCCTAAAATACCTTCTACAACACCTCTTTTACTTCTTCTGGGTTTTGACATACTTCTACTAAACCATTGTTCTATTCCCTTCTCCATATTTATTAGGTGCTGTTTACACTGAGGATACCTTGAGGAAATTTTCCAATCTGACATATTAAATGTCTATACCATGGTCATAAATGTACCATTCCTCAAAAGAGGCTTAGATTGGAAATGATTAATCTGGAAAGGGCTAGACGGATTGAATTTGACTCCTGTACAAATTCTATCTGTAACTGATGAAATATTAACATTTACCGTTGCACATTGCTTCTTATTGTTAATATTTGTTATACAGCGCTCATATATCCCTGAATCCTTGGGAGATGTTTTTTCCTGATAGAAATTGAATTTCTTATCTACCCACTTCACACTCCCGTATAAACCTCTATGAATTACACTTGTAGGACCATTAGAGAAACTTCCCAAAAATAGGCCCTCTTTCATCCATGTTAACAATGATTCAGGTGGTAACTCTAGTTTTGTGCTGCATTCTAACGTTAAAGGATCTTTCCCCTCTGGAATTTCCACTCTTTGTGGACTAACACTTATTTTGGGTGTTAAATTATTAGTCACTGTGAGATCAAAAGCTACAGTATTCTCACTTTTACAGGTTCCCTTGTTATTTGGAAATTCCACGTTTTTACCCAATCTTCATTGCCCTTATCCATAATAGAGAGATATACTGGATCTAAAATTTTCACATAATCTTGGGTGTAAAACCAAATTTCACTCTTTGATCTGCCTATTTTTCCTGATGATATCATATCATTTGTGATATCACCTGACCATACCGCTGATTCATTACCTTTTATTACTACACTCCAAGTTAATACTTCCGTTGATGTACATTCCCATGAACCTGTTTTATTATTATGTATATAAGTTCCCTGTACTTGGTTTAGTGTGTTTTTGGGTCCTGCCTTAGCACTTAATGTAATGTTTGTATTATGTGTGAAATGTATTTCGATACACATTTTGCACCATAACCCAAGCAAAGACTTCCTGTAATGTCCTTTGAATAGTCTTTTAAATGTTCTTCGAGCAAGTCTTTTAGCGTATAGCCTCTAGTTTTTCGTGATAGTAATACCGTCTTCTCCACTTGGTCATTCCTGTTGTTCCCATTCTGCGTTTCTTTCATCACAATGGCAGCCAGAGTACATATCAGAAGGAAAGTTCCCATCAAGTAGTATTTCTTGAAACCTTTCTTTTGACTGCAACGAACCTTTGATTTTTCTACTTTCCCGTCGAGACATAGTTCTTCATTAAGGTTCATTTCCTAAAAAAACAAACAAGCAGTATCATTATTTTGAAACATATAGCTTGCATTGATCAACATGTACCCACAATTGTTGCTGTCTGTGGGGTTTTTTCCCTGTTTTGGATGATCTTTGCACCAAAATCATCACTTGTCCCATTGTATCGATAATTTCAAAAGGACCTTCCCAGTTACTTTCCCAAGGTCCACTCTTCTTGAAGGTTTTAATCATTACTGATGCACCTTTAACAAACTTTGAAGGGTGAGGTGGTGTCATGCGTTGCATTCTAGATTCTGCATGTGGAAGGATTGTTTGCAAATTTTCCTGTAATAACTGTAACCACCTGGACCTTGCTATGGCATCTTTTTTGGGGTGTTGACAAAAATGGTTCATGTGGAAATATTAATGGCATTTTTCTTCCTGTCATTAATTCAAAAGGAGTATATTGGGTTGTAGAGGAGACCGTTCCTCGAATGCTCTTCAATACAAATGGTATTGCATCAACCCATGTGTTTCCTTTATCCAACAACATTTTTGCAATTCTGGATTTAATGGTTCGATTCATTCTTTCCACAATTCCTGCAGACTGTGGATGATAAGGTACATGGAATTGTTGTTGCACTCCTAAAATACTACAAACTGTGTGCATTATTTTTCCAGTAAAATGACTTCCTCTGTCAGAAGTGATCATTCTTGGGATCCCCCAAGTGCAAAACACATGATTTACCAGTGCTCTAGCTGTAGACAAAGCATCATCTTTTCTGACAGGTAAAACTTCTACCCATTTTGAGAACACATCTACCACTACCAATGCATACCTGAGTCCATGTTTACCTGTAGGTAACGGACCTATGTAATCAATCTGCAATGTAGACCATGGACCGTCTGCTGGCGCAATTCTTTGAAGTGGAGGTTTTTGTCCTTTAGGTCGAGGGTTCACTTGAGCACAAATGAGACATGACTGAACAACTTTTTGTACAGTTTCCTCCATTTTGTCCCAATAAAATTTTCCTTTAAGAACTTCCAGCAACTTTTGCTGACCCAAATGACGTAAGCTCTCATGATTGTATCGGGTGAACTCAATCTGCAAATGTTTAGGTACAACAGGACGCAAATCCCCATTATAGTCATGACACAAAACCCCGTTTTCACAAACAAAGGGAGGTTTTGGATCAACCTGAGAAACTGCAAGAGATTGATCCTTTGCTTGTTACTCTGCAAAAGAAGGAAGATGCATGTCTGTTTTCCTAGCTGGTAAAGCTTTTAATTGTTCAGGCTCGATTACCTCTGCTCCTGTTGCAGCAGCTTCCTTTGCTAGTGTATCTGCCATAGAATTTCCAACAGCTAACTCATGATTTCCTTTCTTATGTGCTGGAACTTTGACCATAGCATATCCCTTTGGATTCTTTGAAGCTAATTCTACAATTCTCTTTAGTGTGTCACTGTGAATTAACACTTTGTTAGATGAGTCAACAAAACCTCTTTTCTCCCACACGGGTAGATAATCTGTCAGAGACCGAACAACATATGAACTGTCACAGTAAATAACCAAAGGACTTCTGTTTTCCTTTTCATCAACCTCTAACACTGTCCTGACAGCTTCTAGCTCTGCTCTCTGAGCTGAATAGTGTCCTGGCAATTTATGTTGAACTGCATATCCCCTCTCGGGATACCAGATGGCATATCCTGAGTAATACTTCCCATCAGTGAAGAACCGTGACCCATCCACAAACACTGCTTCATCACTTTTTTCTGCATCTCTTCTGAACAGAGAAGAATATGTCTCCTGGAATGTATGTATACATTCATGTGCCTGACCTTCATACTGCATCAGTTGGGGAAGAACATACTTGGCTTTGTGATCTACTTCAATTTGCTTTGGTGAGAGAGTTAACAACCAATGCGCAAATCTTTGATGTGATACTCCTGGAATATTTTTCTCAAGGAGAAGCTTTAATGTGGAGTGCGGTGTCTGCAAAATTAATTTGCTAAAGCCAACAATATGTTCAGTAGCTTTTACTGCAAAATGCACTCCCATCAAATGTCTTGCACAAGGTTCAAACCCTTTTTCAACCGGAGTGAGGATTTTGGAAAAATATCCCAAAATTCTCCATTCCCCTGCGTGTAATTGCAGCAACACAGATGTCACAGCTATTTCTGACGTGTGTACCTGCAAAGCAAATGGAGCTGATGCTTCTACAGTTGACAAGGCGGGAGCTGTTTGTAAAGCAATTTTTAGCTGCTCAAACGCTTCCTGTTCCTTATTTGTCCATGGACCAAATGAATCATCATGACCTTTTTTCAAGAGATCATATAAAGGCTTTGCTTTTTCTGCATATCCTTCAATGAATTCTCTAGAAAAATTCACAATACCCAGAAAGTGTCTGAGGTCCTTATGTGACATTGGAATGGGAAGTGAAGCAACAGCTGCAACCCTATCCTGAAGAGGCATTCTCTTTCCTGGCTTAATGAGAACTCCTAAATACCTCACCTCGCAATGCAGTAATTTACACTTCTTTGTGTTCAGTTTTAGACCAGCCTCATGTAATAGAGTAAACAATTCAGCTAAGACTTCCAAGTGCTTTTCTCTGTCTTCTGTAGCCACCAAAATGTCATCAACAAATTGTTTTATATATTTCTGATTTGAACTTCTCCCTAAAACTTTTGCTAATGCTTGATGAAATATACTAGGTGACAAATGTGCACCTTGTGGCAATCTACAGAATACATATTGTTCATCCCGAAATGTAAAAGCAAACTTGTATTGACAACTTTTTTCAAGACTTAGACTGAAAAACAGATTACTTATGTCTAAAATTGAAAATATTTCGCCTTTGCATCCAATTGTCCTAACAAATCGTGTGCGTCAGCAACAATTGGAGCTACATTAGGCGTATATTTGTTAAAAAGCCTTAAATCCAAAAGCATGCAATATGACCCATCAGGTTTCAAAACACACCATAGTGGATTGTTTGTCACAGAGTTGGCTTTTCGTATGACACCTTGCTGAAGCAACTCCTCAATGATCTTAGACATTGGACCTATTGATTCTGGAGGTAATTTGTATTGTTTCTGGGCTGGTGGGTCTTTCCCTTCTACCTTTACAAGCACATCTTTCATTGTTCCTACCTCATTTCTGTACTGTGCCCATAAAGAAGGAATACTTTCTACAATTTCTTTTAATTCTACATCTCCACCAGTGTCAGGCCAAACATGATCTGAAGGAACCATATCTGTTAAGCAAATAGTTCCAACCTTACTGTATTCACTTGGATCTATCAGTACTGGTTTAGAACCATCAACATCCCTCCAAATCACTTTGTTTCCTAAATCAATAATCCAACCTCGTTTCTTCATGACATCAGTTCCCAGAATGTTTTCTGAATTAGGACAATGCCAAATATCAATGTTTGTTTTTAAATATCCAGGGATTTCAACCATAACATCAGATACTAGTGTAGCTGGAACACCCCCACGACCGCTAAAGCCTACAATTGTACAAACAGGTGCCTTTTTGGATGGAAATAGAAGCTTATTTGTTACACTGAGCTGAGCTCCAGTGTCTATGAGGAAAGTGATCTTTTCACCCTGAAGAGATCCTGTTACATAAGGTCTTCCACATTCATCCAAAAATACTGGGGCTACATATTCCAAGGGTCAAGAGGTCGGATTCTTTCCTAGTCATGCTGATCCTAATGAATCGTCCTCTCTGTCAAACATGACACTATGTGATTTCCCCTTTGATCCCTGAATGGATAGTTCCCTAACCTGCCGGATTAAAGGTGCATAAGGTGATTCCTTTTGCTGTGAAGGACGAGGTGGAGCAGTGGGCACCGGACCATTCTCATTTCCTATATTTTGTGTTTCTCTAAGGAATTTCCTACACTGCCACTTTAAATGTCCTATTTTACCACAATGATAACAAGACATCTGACTTCTCTCCCAAGTTCCTTTTCCCTTTGGCTTTGAATGAGTACCCTTATTTAGAACAGGTGCAATCCTGGAGTTAGTCTGACTGTCCTGATTTACTGTAATTGATTGCTTATTTACTTTATCCTGGACTACAGAAATTTTTGCCTTTGTGCTAGTTTGTTTCATTGATCTTCTGATGTGATCAATGAACATTGCTGCATCATGTAATGCAAGTTTCTCTGAAGCAATTTTTAGGGAAACAGGATCTAAATACTTAAATTTCTTCACAAATGCCTTTATCATAGATGATGGCTCTTCATCATCATCTATACCCATGACCATCCTATATGCTTGCTCAAATTTCATTAAGAAAGCAAATGGATCGTCATTTATGGTTGGCTTAAGAGAGTCAAGTATATCTACTGTTGGTTCACTCTCTCCAGTTGTGAAAAAGATTAATTGGCTCAACCTATCTGATTCACTACTATGGACTAGCTCCTGATCTTCATCTTCTACAGGCGTTGGATCTAACCTTTTAGCCATGTGAGATGGTAACCATACTCTGAATATTTTATTTTTTTGTTCATCAGTAAGATTGAATTTATTTGTATTTGATTCAAAAATATTTGCATTGTGAAAAGCATCCATTTTATCATTATAAACTGGAATATCTTTCACTATTTTCATTAACTAATCATGAATTTTTAAAGTCAATTTGGCGGCTTTTTCATGCAATCGTCGTTTTCTAATTTCTGACTCCCCTAATCGTTCTATATCACCTGAACTTTGTTCTGGAACATAGGATGGACTACTTTCCTTGCCACTCTTTGTATTAACAGAAATCTTTTTTATATCATGGCGTAATCTTGATACTAATTGTGTCCTTGTTTCTATTTGATCCTCTAAGTCATCTATGTGTTGTGCTAAAACCTCACAATTTGGACACTCATTATAATCTCCTTCCAAAGTCTGTGTATCAACACTATTTGTGCCTTTAGTGTTCACACATACCTTGTGTATCTGTTGTTTGTCAATGAATAAAGAATAACCATATGTAACACATTTCTTAATTTCTTTTGTAACCTATCAACACAGATAAATTTCTTATCTAATCGCTGATTCTCTTCCTCACACTGCTTATATAGATTAGTCCAAAGCTGTGCATTAGTATGACTACTTACATACTTAAAATCTAATTTGCTCTTATTAGAATATGAAACAATGAACTTCATTACTCACTCAGTTACATGATCCTCAGTACTCACTGTTACTTTAAGGCAAAGTCTTCTACCCTCACACAGGCTTCTGTCTGGAGAGGCTTACTGGAACACGTGCAGCTGGTAGCTGTAAACTTGGCTCACCGTAAAATACTTAGGAACTTTGCGAAGTCCTGAAGCTTGCACCATGCAAAGACTCCCTCGTATCCCCCTGTTGCAAGCAGAAGGGACGAGAGAAAAAAAACTCCGACAGTCTGGCTCGCCACTGTAAAATAACCTGCACTCCTTGATTTACGACACAGAGTGCACGTTGGGTGACACCAGAGAACAGCAGGAGTCCGTTGAGTGGATCAAAGCAAAAAAAAAAGCTTAATCAAAACAAATAGGTTACAGAAAAGTCTATTCCTAAAACATAGGTTAAAGTTAAACAGAAGATCAAGAAATTAGAACAAATAGAATGAGAGCTGTTGTGAAAAGGTGTTAGTGCTCTCCCCCCATACTCCTAAAGCCTGCTTATAGAGGCTGAGAGAGCCTTACCCCTGTCCATCATAATTCCTCATATGGATAAGTTTTTTGTATGATCCTTCCATGGATACTGGATCATTCCCTATATGAACATAGTCCTAAATTTGGTTACTATGACGTGTTGTGTGTTATACTGAGACCTTCCCTTTTTCCATCTACTCAGCACAGAGCTACTTTAACCATAGTCTGTCAAGAATGACATGCCACACACAAATGTTACCACAACACCTTCCCCCCTCTTAACCCCAAACTTAAACCCAAAAAAATAAAAAAGGGGGAGGAGGGGGGGGGGGGGGGAGCGCCAGGGGGGGGGGGGGGGGGGGGGGGGGGGGGGGGGGGGGGAGGGAGGGGGGGGGGGAAGGAGAGGGAAAGAAAGGAGAAGAAAAAAAGGGGGGGAAAAATGGGGGGAGGGGGGGGGGGAGGGGGGGGGGGGGAGGGGGGGGGGGGGGGGGGGGGGGGGGGGGGGGGGGGGGGGGGGGGGGGGGGGAGGAAGGAGGGGGGGGGGGGGGGGGGGTGGGGGGGAGAAAAAAAAAGAGGGGGAGGGGGGGGGGGGGGGGGGGGGGGGGGGGGGGGGGGGGGGGTGGGGGGGTGGGGGTTGGGGTGTTGGGGGTTGTGTGGGTTTTTGTGTGGGGGGGGGGTGGGGGGGGGGGGGGGGGGGGGGGGGGGGGGGGGGGGGGGGGGGGGGGGGGGGGGGGGGGGGGGGGGGGGGGGGGGGGGGGGGGGTGGGGGGAAGAGAAGAGAGGAGGGGGGGGGGGGGGGGGGGGGGGGGGGGGGGGGGGGGGGGAGTTATAGGCTTTGAGCTTAAACTTGAAGTGAAGAAAATCTGCAGATGTGTGAGATTTTCGCCATAGACGTTCGGTTCATCTTGAGCATCGCTGAAGAAAACGTGTTTGAGGAGTGTGCCAAGGTTGCCGGTGTCTGTGTTGGAATTTTCAGACGGTCAAGGGTGCTACTTTATCCAGGGTGGCTTTGAGAGTCTCATTGTAGTGTTTGGTGGCCAGTTCAGGACAGGAGAGAGAAGAAATGGGAGACAGTGATGACTGTTGGGTGTCTGAGAGGTGCGGAGTGTTTACAGCCCATAGATTTCTGCATGTGCGGTAGGTCGGTGTGTTTCGTGAAGGACAAGAAGCTTTGATGTAAAAGGAAAGAAGGTTGTGGTCAGAAATTGGTAGGTGAGCGTTAGTATAGTCAGAGACAGAACAGAGCCGTAAGAAGATCAGACAGATCAAGTTGTAAGCTGAGAGAGACCAAGAGAGGCGGTTAGTGATAGAAGGCGAGAGGCAGATGGAGAGACAGGGGTGTTCATGGGAATGTTAAAGTCACCCATAATGAGGGTAGGAATCTCACAGGATAGGAAGTTGGGAAGTTATGAATTAAAGTGATCTAAAAACTGGAAGAGTGAGCCAGGGGGAAGGTAGATGACAGCTACTAGCAGGGAGAAAGGGCGGAAGAGTCTGATAGTATGGACTTCAAAAGAGGTGAAGGAGAGTGATGGTACTGCAGGAATGACCTAAAAAATGCATTGTGGTGATAGGACACCTACCCCTCCACCTTGCCTATCCTCAGGTCTAGGGGTGTGTGAAAATTGGAGGCCATCATAACAGAGAGCAGCAGGGGATGCGGTGTCAGACTGTTTAATCCAGGTTTCAGTGATGGCCAGCAGGTTAGAAGACTTTGAAATAAAGAGATCTTATTACATCATTACATCATTCTTATCTATAGTAATAACAGATGATATGACCGGAGAGGTGAGAGATTCTGATGATGTCACATTACATCATTCTTATCTATAGTAATAACAGATGATATGACTGGAGAGGTGATGGACTCTGCACATGTATGTAGTGATATTTATTAATGTGTCTCCCCATAACCAGGATTACACAGTAGTGAAGAAGACCTCTAGTGGACGCTGTCAGGCTCCTGTGTATGAAGGATATGGAGGAATCCTGAGCCCAATACCGGGGCCTCTACCTCACCCCCTGATACAAGAGAAGATCAATGGACAGAAGATCCTAGAACTCACCAACAAGATGCTGGAGCTGCTGACTGGAGAGGTGACACTGCTGGGAATGCTGGGACATTATACAGTAACTGGAGGGGTCTGGGTGATGACTGTATCATTGTGTTGTCAGGTTCCTATAAGGTGTCAGGATGTCGCTGTCTATTTCTCCATGGAGGAGTGGGAGTATTTAGAAGGACACAAGGATCTGTACAAGGAGGTGATGATGGAGGACCACCAGCCCCTCACATCAGCAGGTAATAGACATGACTATATACACATGGACTTCCATTATTTGTATGTACAGAATGAATTCATATCACAAGGCATTATGGGAAAGGAGTTGGGGAGCTCATGCGCCCTCTGTTGGTTGTAACAGATCCTCAATTTGCTTTTGACTCACTGAGCCTTGAGACATCAAATGGGATGTTAGCCAAGCCAGTTTCACTTATCTGCATACAGCGCCGTTTCGGGATTTTTTTTTCCCTCATCAGTGCAGAGCAAAGTGAACTGGCTGGCTTTGTGGGAGGCAATGAGTGGGTTATGGACAGGGACATCTCTCCTCAAGGAGAGATGTCCCTGTCCAGAATGAATTCAGTTCCTGTCTGTGTTTCCTACAGGTAGATCCAGTAAGAGGACAACACCGGAGAGATGTCCCAGTCCTCTTCTTCCACAGGATGATCAGGTAGATGGAGATATTCCCTATGATCTATGATATGTAGACGGGCTGTGAAGTCCTTGTGGTCAGTCTTGTTGTATTCAGTAGTATTATATGGTTATATATAGAGATAAGCGAAGCTGACAAAGTGGAATTTCAGGAAATCTTCGATTCGCATAAAATTTTGATTTCCTCAAGCTTCATGGTATCGAATCGCACATTTTCCTAAAATGGCTGCTGCACATGCTGGACATGGGCAAGGAACTCTGGGAACGAGGGATCACTCCCGCAATGCCATACATATAGCAAATCAGCCAGCCTGCCCTGTGATGTCACAGCCCTATAAATACCCTCCACCATCTTAGGTTCAGTCATTTTACATCGTAGTTAGTGCAGGGAGAGACTTCAGCAGGCGTTAGGGAAAGTGGTAGAAAACACTTGAAAACTCAATCAAAGTTCAGGGAAAAGAGCATAGAAGTGTAGGGAAAGGATAGGGAGAAATTTATACCAAGTATTGAAGCAGAACTGGGTTCATTTGGGGTGTTTGCGACCTGGGTATTAGAAACAATCCTACTACACCTTGCTGCACTGACTCCGCAGATATCTGTTATAACGCCTTTTCTGGGGGTTTATTAGCGGGTAAAAAATAAGGGGCTTATTCGCCATTGTATGTTGAAGATAGAAAATTACAGGCCTTTTTGCCCTGTATTATTTTCCTTTTCATTTACCTATTTGATCTAACAGTGTGTCATACAGAGAAGCGACAGGCCCTGCACAGGAGAGGGGCACAGGCCTAAATGTTTCTGGCACAGGCTTAGGTCGCAGCAGAGTAAGGGGTGTGGCAGCAGGGGTCACTTACAGAGGCCTGAGCTCCCAGTGTCAGCTAGCGTTCGTGTCTTGACGAGCAATGCAACGGTTCTAGAATGGTTGACTCGGTCATCCACTTCATCCTAAGTCACATAAGACACCCCCAGCCAAGAGTCTGTGGGTTCGTCAGACACAACCCTTATTTGACATGGCCCGGGAGCAGACTCTGTACCCTCACCTGTCCTCGACCTGCTTCTCTCCTTTGCTGTTCCCTCAGTCAGAGAAGTACTCTATGCTGTGGGCTCAGATCCACTGTACAGAGAGGACGAGCTATTAGCGGACAGTCAGAAGCTACTGCCCAGCCAAGATCAGGAGGAGACATCTGCCGCTTCCTCCGGTAGGCGGGTAAGTAGTGAGGAGGAGAGTGGCGTGGCAGCTGGTGTTGTGAGCTGTCAGGCTCCTGGCTCAGAGACCGTTGAGGAGGAGATCAGTGATGTGCAGACAGTACTCGATGATGATGTAGCCGATCACAAATTGGGAGCCGGGTGACGAAGGGGCATCATCATCATCAGGAGAAGAGGGTGGCAGCTTGCGCATGAGGCAGAGGTGGACCCAGAAAGTCAGTAGCGTGGCCGGGAGTCAGCAGGTTGGCAGCAGTGGGAGGTTGGGAGCCAAAAGTGCCTGGTGTAGAAAACCCGCTTCGCAGGAGCCTGCCTGCCTGGAAAGCAGGGGTTCACGGAGGCAGTGGCAGTAGCAGTCAGTCAGTGCGGAATGTTGGGGTAAAATCACCTACTCGGCGGTGTGACAGTATTTTGTTAAGCTGCCGGGGAAATTGAACTTGGCTATATGTGGAATCTGTGGATAGAAGGTCAAGCGTGGCCAGGGTGCCGTAGCAACCGTTCCATCACCCAGTGGCATAAATCATCCATGCTGCCTCACCCAAACCTTGACAAAAGAGATCGGTTTCTTCTGGCTACCTGCTTCAGCTACTATTTTGATGCCACACATCTGATGTTAAGTGCTCCTTCTTACAGCCACCATCGTCAACGGGTACTGTTTGTGCCACCCACCTCCCCACTCTGTTACCCGGTGACTCTATGGCCTCCTCATGCTGCTGCTATCTTCACATTGTCACCTTGCCACTCTGTTGCCTCTTCATGCTACTGCCACCTCCACATTCTGTCACCTTGATACTCTGGCCTACTCATGCTTCTGCCACCTCCACATTATGTCATCTTGCCACTCTGTGACCTCCTCATGCTGTTGCTACCTCAACACTATGTCACTTTTCATGCTGTTCCCACCCTCCCCACTCCATGATTGGACCACTATTTTGCTTTTTTGGCCTGGTTGACATCATCAATTATTTGACCCTTCTTCTGTCAGAAGGAAGGAAAAATGAGACCCAAACGGATCCTGTCTGTGTAGCAGCTGTAAGACCTGTATGGTCCCTTCAGATTGGCTTATGATTTGGTTACCAAAAGCAGGAGTGGGTACAAAACACAGAAGACATGCAAATATTCCATTCACGTGTCATATCTGTTTTGGATCCACTCCTGTTTTTTTTTTTGGCATCAGCAATACTGATGGATTACTGACCAAATCCTGACCGAGTGAAAGTGGATACTCAAAGGCAAAATAATCAGTGACGTCAACACAAACTTACTGCTGACACCCGCTCCTCTCTGTCAGGGGGGCTCTACTTGTATAAGTGTTTAATAGAACAGGTTCTGTAGATATCTATATGGAATCAGCAGACGACGGTGTAAAAGGAGTGCGCTGTTTCACGCTACAGTAGGATGTTGGGCCTCTGTACGGTTCTTTCTACCTGGCACTAACATGGACCTGTAAGGCTGAGTTCACACTTGAGTTAGTTGGTCAGTTTTGGTCCCGTAACTGGCCAAATAAGAGAAGTGTGCAGTGGTTCTAAGAGCGACGCCTGTCATGTGCATGTCATACTGACTACCACAGTAGGCTCCCTATGCGTGTTACTGCAAGGCACAGTGTTCTACACCACTATACAGGCTCTCTGCAGCCAGGAAATAGCTGTTTTTTAACGTGATTCGCAGTTAATTAATTCGGATTAAATCGAATCGTTTGGGAAATCGAATTTTTAAAAAATTCTCTCATCTCTAGCTATATACATGGGCGGTGTCATTGAGCCGCCATCTAATATGTTTCTCCAGCTTCTCAGAGACCTGCAGCTACTGTCAGGACATCTTTGATCTTCATGCGGATTAATGATCTAGAACATTCTCTGTGACTTCCCCATTTGTCCGGTGACTTTTACATTATTTGTTTCACAGATTTTCCATCAGGATAAAGATCTGAAGGACATTAATGCTCTATCTATGACAATAAAGGAAGATCCCTATGTGAGTGGTGATGAGGAGTGTGAGGAGGACATTCCTACAGGTAACCGCCCAGGTGAGGAGTCACCACTATATACAGCACAGAAGGGTCACTCATTCTATTCAGTCATTTATTAGACTATTTGTTGTTCCCCGATTCAGCTAAAATACTAATAATACATGAATATAAATGTGATACCGCTATAGGGGATAATAAATGTAGTATAGAATATAACGTACAGCAGGAATATGGACCTGACATCTATGTGAACGAGGCAAATTTCTTCCTCACTGGCTGTCAGTACTCGTGAAGGGAAAGAATTTACCAGAATTATATAGCAGATTATTTCAGCTAGCGGAGAAAATAATCCTCCTGCTCGATCTTCAGGCAGATTCCACCTCAGAGCTCTATGGAAATAAATGGGAGGTGGAAAATACCGCCTGGCCAGTAAGGAATGTGATGGAGATTCGGTGGCTGATTTGTTAAAGCCGAAAAATTCTTCTTCTGAGTTCCTGAAGCAGTTTCTACAAATTTCACTGTGTAAACCTCACCTTAGACCCTAATCACACTATGGAATCCGGACTAGAAAATCTGGTCTGTACATCAGTCAAATTTCTCAGCCCGAACTCTGTCCACACACCAAGACTCCCCGCATCTTAGTGATGTATGAAGCTAGGAGTCCCTGCTTCCTTGTGACTCCACAGACCCATACTAAATACTGTATGGGACAGCAGATCTGCGGTGAGTTTGGGCTGGGAAATCCATCTGATGTGGTTTGGATTGTATTGTGTGTATGGGGTATAATACAGTAAGATTTATGGCATCCTACAGTATTATTCCACATAAGTGGCCATATTTAAGCAGCCATGGATTGTGTTCACCTCTACAGTGACCTAGAGCAGTGGTGGCGTCTCCTGCCCCGCTTCATTACTATTCACTATCACTGACCTCCGTCTCAGCACAGTGAGTACTAATGAAGTAGGCCGCGCTGCCGTCGTTTGCTGCCTGTGCCACTGACTTCAATTCTTCACTTGATCTGAAGTGTCTCAGGCAGCGGCAGCTCAGTGGGGAATATACTTATAAGGTTATGTTATTCAAAAATAGTAACATCAGTTTTCTTCTTGTCAGATGACTGTACCAGGAGCTCAGAGGGACATCTGATATCTACAGATTATAAAGCAGAGGATCATGGTATCACACAAGATCCATATGAAGAACATGTCATTACCTCAGATATACCCTCAGCCCTTCAGGAGAAAGATCTTTCTCCTAATTCATCACAGTCTGTTAAGCAAAATAAAAGACGCAGAAGGGGCGTTATACATCAGAGAACTCACACAGGAGAGAAGCATTATTCATGCCCAGAATGTGAAAAATGTTTTACTCAGAAATCAGACCTTGTTAGACATCAAAAGATTCACACAGGAGATAAGCCTTATTCATGCCCAGAATGTGAGAAATGTTTTGCTTTGAAATCACATGTTGTTCAACATCAAAGAGTTCACACAGGTGAGAAGCCATATTCATGCCCAGAATGTGGGAAATGTTTTACTATCAAATCAAGTCTTGTTGAACATGAAAGAACTCACACAGGGGAGAAGCCATTTTCATGCCCAGAATGTGGGAAATGTTTTTCTCACAAGCCAAATCTTGTTGAACATCAAAAGATTCACACAGGAGAGAAGCCATTTTCATGCCCAGAATGTGGGAAATGTTTTACTCAGAAATCGCATCTTGTTAAACATCAAAGAACTCACACAGGGGAGAAGCCATATTCATGCCCAGAATGTGGGAAATGTTTTATCTCTAAGTCAAGTCTTGTTCAACATCAAAAGATTCACACAGGGGAGAAGCCATATTCATGCCCAGAATGTGAGAAATGTTATACTCAGAAATCAGACCTTGTTAAACATCAAAAGATTCACACAGGGGAGAAGCCATATTCTTGCCAGGAATGTGAGAAATGTTATACTCAGAAATCAGACCTTGTTAAACATCAAAAGATTCACACCGGGGAGAAGCCATATTCATGCCCAGAATGTGAGAAATGTTTTATCTCTAACTCAAGTCTTGTTCAACATCAAAAGATTCACACAGGGGAGAAGCCATATTTATGCCCAGAATGTGAGAAATGTTTTATTCAGAAATCAGACCTTCTTAGACATCAAAAGATTCACACAGGGGAGAAGCCTTATTCATGCCCAGAATGTGGGAAATGTTTTATCTGTAAATCAAATCTTGTTAAACATCAAAAGAATCACACAGGGGAGAAGTCATATTCATGCCCAGAATGTGGGAAATGTTTTATTTGTAAATCAAATCTTTTTAAACATCAAAGAACTCACACAGGGGAGAAGCCATATTCATGCACAGAATGTGAGAAATGTTTTATCTCTAACTCAAGTCTTGTTCAACATCAAAAGATTCACACAGGGGAGAAGCCATATTCATGCCCAGAATGTGAGAAATGTTATACTCAGAAATCAGACCTTGTTAAACATCAAAAGATTCATACAGGGGAGAAGCCATATTCATGCCCAGAATGTGGGAAATGTTTTTCTCACAAACCAAATCTTGTTGAACATCAAAAGATTCACACAGGAGAGAAGCCATTTTCATGCCCAGAATGTGGGAAATGTTTTACTCAGAAATCGCACCTTGTTAAACATCAAAGAACTCACACAGGGGAGAAGCCATATTCATGCCCAGAATGTGGGAAATGTTTTATCTGTCAATCAAATCTTGTTAAACATCAAAAGATTCATACAGGGGAGAAGCCATATTCATGCCCAGAATGTGACAAATGTTTTATCTCCTACTCAAGTCTTGTTAAACATCAAAAGAATCACACAGGACAGAAGCCATATTTATGCCCAGAATGTGAGAAATGTTTTACTCAGAAATCAGACCTTGTTAAACATCAAAAGATTCACACAGGGGAGAAACCATATTCATGCCCAGAATGTGGGAAATGTTTTACTCAGAAATCGCATCTTGTTAAACATCAAAGAACTCACACAGGGGAGAAGCCATATTCATGCCCAGAATGTGAGAAATGTTTCACTCAGAAATCAAATCTTATTAGACATCAGAGAATTCATACAGGGGGAAGCCACATGTATGCCCAGAATTTGGGAAATGTTTTACCTCTAAATCAGAACTTGTTAGACATCAGAGAATTCACACATAATCGTCGATCCTGTTTTACATCTCTTGCAGAATGTGAGTGGGGGTCCCTAAGATTGTAGAGATTTTGGTAGTAGTCTTGGAAGGATTGAGCTATAGCGTCAGGGTGGGACAGGGACTTCCCAGTGTTGTTATTAATGGTAGGAACAAACTCAGTGGGCTCCCGTGGGTGGAGAAATCTTTCTAGGGATCTGCTGCACTTGTTAGAGAACTCATAATGGAACCTTTTAGTGCATTCGTTTGCTTCATATTTGGTGTCTAAACAGCCTTTCACTTTGCATCTGGCTTCCAGTAGGTCCACCAGTGTTTGTGAATCCCTGTTGCGTCTATGGGAGGATTCAGGTGTTTGTATTTGAATAAGATATTGCCTTGTTGAATGAAAAATCCCCGCTGACACTCTAGTTCTTCCCATTGTATCGGGAGAGGGGTCTTGTCACGTTCTTGATGGTGAAAGAAGTCCATAATAGCTTGTGAAATCGCTGCTGTACATGCTGGATGTTGTAAAGGTTGGGGTTAAGAGTCCAGCCCCACTCACCTCTAGACTGATAAGAGATCATCAAGTAAAGGTGAATGAGAGCTTTGTCAGACCACTCGGGAGGATCTATGTTAGTACGAGGGTTCCATGCAAGCAAATGGTGATTGATAGGGGAATAGTCTAATCTACTGTGAGTGTTGTGGACTTGTGAAAAATAGATGTAGTCTCTCACCTGAGGCTGAAGGGTCCACCAGATGTCGACAAACCTCATGTCAGTGATCTTTAGATTTCAGGGCCTGTAAATGTGACTAAAGGGATGGAGGACCTGCTCGACAAGGAATCTATTGTCACATCCATGGTTAAGTTCAGCTCTCTTTCCATTACCACCGACCCTTCAGCAAATCAGCTAAGGCACAAAGAAAGGAGCGACAGGCTTGAGCTTGGCTGTGGTTGGGGAGATTGAAATTAGGGATTGTGAATAATTTCTCATGGATAGGTATATTTAGAAACCTGTATCTACCCTGTGCATCAGAGCACTGGGAAATGGCCGTGGCTTGGAGGTTTTTATGTAAGCCAGCACTAACTCTCTTTGATTTACTGTCAGGGTTGGGGCTGTGGAACCAGCGAGGGAAATATCTGTTTACTATCATGGGCACGTGGCCTGTCTTAAAGTAGGTTTCCTGTAGCAGTAGGAGGTCAGCCCTTAGCTTGTGCATGTTGTAGAGTACCTGGGTCCTCTTCTGCGGCACGTTGAAGCCTCTGATGTTCAGGGAGCACAACTGAAGTCTGGCCACTTCTCTGTGCGAAAGCAAGACCTGTAAAAGATGAGAAGAGAAAAAAGAATAGGGGAGAAAGGAAAGGAAGAGGGCGGAGAAGAAGGGGGGAGGTTAGGTAGTCAAGGCATTTAGTGGAGCCTCTTTAACTCTGAGACCTAACCCAGGGGAAGGGTAAAAGCAGAAGTGTTCTATGACCAAACCTTAAGGACAGGGATGTCCAAGTCAATATGTTTCTACTACACCAAACTTGTTATCAAGAAAAAATAAAAAATGCTGATGTGGGTTTTCTCGGACAGGAACGTTGCTTATCGATTATGTCCTCGAGCTCTATGATTTTGTGAAGTTACATTGCGGCTTCTTATCATACATGGAGTCTGATATGTTGTAATAGAATACGCAAGATCAAAGAAATCATTTGGAGTGCTGTCCATCCCAGAGCAGCCATCCCCCACTGCTCTGACACTTATCACCTATCCTGACCCCGCCATCCTCAGAACAGGAGTCCTGCATTTGCACTACTGCTCCAGTCATCTCTATGGGAAGGCTGATAGGAAGTAGAGTTCAGCGTTCCATTATCTCTGGCAGTCTCGAAGAGATGAGCGGATTGGCATCATTCTATTCATTGGGAAGAAACAGGACTCCTATTCTCGGGATCAGTGGGGGTCCCAACGGTCACATCTCCAGTATACAATTGATTAATTTGCTTTGATTAAAATATTTATTTCTCTTATGTGTGTAGCGCCAACATATTCCGCAGCGCTGTACAGAAATCCCCCTTTCAATGATCCCCCGCTAACACCTTGGTACCAGATTCCACACGACAGCTCCAGAGATCTTGTGCAGTTGATGCCTTGATGGGTCTGAGGTGTTCGAGTGGCACAAGATGGACCTACACAATATTAGGCAGGTGGTTTTATAGTAATGGCTGATCGGTGTAGGTACAGCAGTGTTTAATATTCCCTCCAATAGACTGAAATATCCTGTACACAGCACTTTCTAAGAATAGAGGTGCAGGAGCAAGGAAGATAGATCTAAGGAACATACATGTCACACACAGACGGCTCCGCTACATACACGTCACACCCAGATGGCTCCGCTACATACACGTCACACACAGACAGCTCCGCTACATACACGTCACACACAGACAGCTCTGCAGATTCGGTTGAGTCTATAATGGAGTTGCTGAAGGGAGGACCTTCTAGACTGTTCATTACAAGAAATGAAGTTAAGGGGAAGGTAAGGAATCGCCTAGAACTCTCCCAGATAGTGGCTAGTACGGGAGAGACCCTGAGAGACTGCCAGAATGGGGTCTCTGAGCGTATACCTCAAGGACCTGGGGTTGTGAGTGGGAATGTGAGGGATGCCAGCACTCCGCAGAAGGACCCAGAGCAGGCAGGAGGTAGCCAGGTGGGCATGGCTCCAAGCATGAGCCTTAGAAGTGTCTCCACTCAGACTGGAGAGGAAGAGGGTATCAATGAGCCTGGGGCAGTTCAGTTACCAAGGCCAGTGGTGGAGCAGAAGACCGGGCCCGATGTCCTAGTGGGGTTCCCCGGGGGCCCCATAACCAATGCTGCCTGCCAGCCAGCTTCCCAGGGGAGTGGTTTCGTCGAGGAGCTCCAGCTTTCCCCCTTATCTTACTCTCATACAGAACCAGGGAAGGGGAAGCCTAGACCCCCACGAGGATATGTAGCCGGTGATCCAGTTTAGGCCCAGTGGTTCCCAGGTTATCAGTGAGCTTGGAAGCGGTTCAGGTACCAAGGCCTGTCCTGGCGGGTTGAGGCAGCCGAGGTGCGTGAGGAAGATGAACATAGAATCCTTCTTCCTCCCAGCATGCTCTAAAAGGGGGAGGTGTGATGAAGAGACTCCCAGTTATGTATTTCTTGTATTACTACTTGCTCATATTGTGGTGTTTATGTTGGTTCTTAGGAATGTTGTGGTTATATATACTCATAGGACTATCTATAATACATAGTGTATGACACTGTCAGGACTTCTACAACTATATATCTATAATACATAGTGTATGACACTGTCAGGGCTCCTAGGACTATATATCTATAAAACATAGTGTATGACACTGTCAGGACTCCTAGGACTATATATCTATAATACGTAGTATATGACACTGTCAGGACTCCTAGGACTATATATCTATAATACGTAGTGTATGACACTGTCAGGGTTCCTAGGACTATATATCTATAATACATAGTATATGACACTGTCAGGGCTCCTAGGACTATATATCTATAATACGTAGTGTATGACACTGTCAGGACTCCTAGGACTATATATCTATAATACATAGTGTATGACACTGTCAGGGCTCCTAGGACTATATATCTATAAAACATAGTGTATGACACTGTCAGGGCTCCTAGGACTATATCTATATTATATAGTGTATGACACTGTCAGGACTCCTAGGACTATATATCTATAATACATAGTGTATGACACTGTCAGGGCTCCTAGGACTATATATCTATAAAACACAGTGTATGACAATGTCAGGACTCCTAGGACTAGATATCTATAATACATAGTGTATGACACTGTCAGGGCTCCTAGGACTATATATCTATAATACATAGTGTATGACACTGTCAGGGCTCCTAGGACTATATATAAAACACAGTGTATGAGACTGTCAGGACTCCTAGGACTAGATATCTATAATACATAGTGTATGACACTACCAGGGCTCCTAGGACTATATATCTATAATACATAGTGTATGACACTGTCAGGACTTCTAGGAATATATATCTATAATTACTATTATTATTGTTTATTTATATAGCACCATTAATTCCATGGTGCTTTATATTTCTGGATTTACATACGGTACACCAAATATACAAAACAGATAATGCTAACAGAGACCAACTGGCACAGTGGGATAGAGGGCCCTGCCTGCAAGGGCTTACAATCTATAAAACATAGTGTTTGACACTGTCAGGACTCCTAGGACTATATATCTATAATACATAGTGTATGACACTGTCAGGGCTCCTAGGACTATATATCTATAAAACATAGTGTATGACACTGCCAGGGCTCCTAGGACTATATCTATAATACATAGTGTAAGACACTACCAGGGCTCCTAGGACTATATATCTATAATACATAGTGTAAGACACTACCAGGGCTCCTAGGACTATATCTATAATACATAGTGTATGACACTGTTGTGAACCGAGAGCAAGGCAGGTGGTTTGGACTCCGCAACCAGAAATGAACGCACACGCGGTAGTTCAAGAAAAGAATATATATTTACTATAAGTTAATAAAGGCTATTTGAAGGTAAAATGACAGGGATAAAGACAAGCAAAATATACAATATAGCATGAACAATTTCAAGGCAAATTCTGCAATGGTTTCTACTTTTACTCTGTCCACTTCTGCAGTATGGACACTGAATGAACAATATACTCAAAACTATCCCTAACTGACCCTGACATCACATTTGGGTGCACCCCCTTTTCCCCAGTGGTCCAGGTGGACCGCTTACAGTCCGTAGAAGCACGCGGTGGGGCCCAAAGTCGTTCTTTTCTTTTATAGTGAAGCGTCCTCTCCTCACTGTTATCAGGATCTCGGGAGAAATGAAGTCCTCTTTAACAGGGAAACCCAATGAATGCAATGTAATCCAACAGCAGATTCCACTCAGCACACTGACAGTCCTGCCGAATCCATACACTGAGCTGGGATGTAAGCCGGGATTTAGCAGGTGCTGTCCAGTACATCAACAGCACTGCGAGTCTCTATCTGTGGTATCCATATACACAGTCACAATGTCAGTCTCACTGATCAGCCACTGAGCACAGTTCCTTTCACGTGGACTCACTAGACCTGTTGTCTCTTTACACTCTGTTTGTCTCTGGACCAAGATACAGCTTAGCTGTACAGAAAAATATCCACACCAGTTCAACACAGCACAGACACCTGTCTTCTCTCTTGCCAAGATGGCTGCTGCTCTCTGTCTCGTCACTTCCTGCTTCTCTGCTCACACTCTGTCTGCAGAACAGGCAGGCTGACATAAAAGGGGGGGGTCTCACTCCAGCATCATGTCACAATTACAATGGCTGCTGTCTTAAAGGAACAGAATCACAGAAATACATTCAACATTAACAATTTATACAGACAAATAAAGCTTAGGACAACATTGGCTGTCTCTTACACTGTCAGGGCTCCTAGGACTATATCTATAATACATAGTGTATGACACTGTCAGGGCTCCTAGGACTATATATCTATAATACATAGTGTATGACACTGTCAGGGCTCCTAGGACTATATATCTATAAAACATAGTGTATGACACTACCAGGGCTCCTAGGACTATATCTATAATACATAGTGTATGACACTGTCAGAGCTCCTAGGACTATATCTATAATACATAGTGTATGACACTGTCAGGGCTCCTAGGACTATATATCTATAATACATAGTGTATGACACTGTCAGGACTCCTAGGACTATATATCTATAAAACATAGTGTATGACACTGTCAGAGCTCCTAGGACTATATATCTATAATACATAGTGTATGACACTGTCAGAGCTCCTAGAACTATATATCTATAATACATAGTTGTGATGATTCTGCTTAAGTGTGGCTATAACTCAGATGTATTTTGATCTCTGGGTATAGGATCTCTCTTCTTGCTTGCACTCATTCATACTCTGCGCAGCTATAAGCCTAGGTGCATATTGGCAGTAGTGGCCAGACTGGAACAATAGGGCTCCATTGTATTCCTATACAGCCCTGAGTGATCAAACAATAGTGCATTGTTCAAGCCTGGGCTGTTGATCAGATATGGCTGATAACAATGTATCAATTTACTTTGTCTCAGCTCTATACAAAAGATCTGGACTTGATTGAATTAACTCATCAGACGTACTGTCGCCGGTGACCTCATTCTGGGAGGTGGCATAAATGGTATAAAAGATGAGGTAAGAGGTCTGTGGGAGGAGATTACACTATGGAGATCATGCTATGGAGACTTTGACTGAGATGCTACTATGAGCAGGCAGGTTGGAATGCTGCTGCTGATGATGATGAGCCTACAAGAGACTGAGAGAGACTATTGGACTAATGCTGAGAGACTGTGTAAAAAGCATGCAGGCTGGATTACTGTTGTTGATGCCACATGCTAAAAAGCCTCCACTGGTGATCTCACACATACCAGAGCATGTGTGAGTGTTGGACTACAGAACCACATCAAGGACATGTGTGGTAAAGTAATTATTTCACCTTTAATCCCTTTTATTTTATTTGTACTGTATCTTGTAACTAGTAACTGTTAATGCTTGCATATATCTGCATATCTGTTCTGAACTGTATATGTTAGATTTTAATACCAACCCATTTAGGGGTTAATAAATATATAAAATTTAGAAGGCTTGTCTTGTATTTATCTGGTGAACTCAACATTCACTGGTGGTGAGTGTGGTTTTTATATGAAAGAGGACTCAGGTGGGGCCACAGCGGTGTTTGCGCACTGAGGATCTTTCACAATAGTATATGACACTATCAGGACTCCTAGGACTATATATCTATAAAACATAGTGTATGACACTGTCAGGGCACCTAGGACTATATATCTATAATACATAGTGTATGACATTATCAGGGCTCCTAGGACTATATATCTATAATACATAGTGTATGACACTGTCAGGGCTACTAGGACTATATATCTATAATACATAGTGTATGACACTGCCAGGGCTCCTAGGACTGTATATCTATAATACATAGTGTATGACACTGTCAGGACTCCTAGGACTATATATCTATAATACATAGTGTATGACACTGTCAGGACTCCTAGGACTATATATCTATAATACATAGTGTATGACACTGTCAGGACTCCTAAGACTGTATATCTATAAAACATAGTGTATGACACTGTCAGGACTCCTAGGACTATATATCTATAAAACATAGTGTATGACACTGTCAGGGCTCCTAGGACTATATATCTATAAAACATAGTGTATGACACTGTCAGGACTCCTAGAACTAGGTCTTCTCCTAATACGGACCAGGACATCTCTTTACTGTTTAGGGTTAATGTGAGTGTCTGTCGGATGCTATTTATTCCACACTTCCGCTCCCGCTCACTGCTGGCTATTCAGTCTTCTCTGGAAGTTAGCTCTCTTCACCTGTGTTCTGTCCGTGTCCTGCCTGACTCCTTTATTTTGTTCCCGACTCTGCTTTTGCCTCCTGACTTTGTACCTCCGCTCTCTCCTGCTACAACCTCGGCTTGCCTTCAGACTCCTGCTCCTTGAACACGATTTGGTACCGCTCTGCTCTCCTGTTACTGACTTGGCTCGTTTGACTTCTCTCCTGGATTACTCCTCTGTACTGCGCTGACGACTAGGATTGGACGACTATTCTATTGCTGTACTGCTGCCATCTTTCGGTTACAGCCATCAGCTGCCTTCTGCATCTTTGGATCCTCATCTAACTTTGGAAGATTCCGGTAAGCAATTTCAGTTTCCGGGTCTGTTGAGACTGGTGGTGCGCCGTTCGTCCTTCACGCTCTTACCTGTAACTCGCCCTGCTCGACAGTAGTCTCCAAGTCCATCCCCACCATCAGGGGCTCTGGTGAACACCTCTGGGGGTCAGGAGTGGTGCAGCTAAATGGCCCCCACCTAGTATTATATGTTCCATACTGACCCCCACCCAGTATTACCCCCACCCAGTATTATAAGCTCCACAGTGGCCCCCACCCAGTATTATATGTTCCACAGTGGCCCCCACCCAGTATTATATGCTCAACACTGGCCCCCACCCAGTATTATATGTTCCATACTGGCCCCCACCCAGTATTACATGCTCCACAGTGGCCCCACCCAGTATTATATGCTCCCAACAGCTCCCCTCCACTCCGGTGCTATTATTATACTCTGAGGTCTCCTCAGACCCCAGAGTATAACAACCAGAGGCCCAGGGAAGGTGAATAAAAATAACAAACACTGATACTCCTCTTGCGTCACCTTTCCTGGGCATCCTGGCTCAGTCTTCAGGATCTTCGGCCTTCTTCAGACATCTCTGCTGAGGCTTGTGATTGGTCATTAATTAGTCATTAAGCCACTGTGCCCCTTGGTAAAATGAAGGATGACGGCTTAAGGCCTTGCGTTGATTATCGTGCTTTAACCCCTTAACGACCTTGGGCGTACTATTACGTCCTGGGCGCTAGGTACTTCGCGCACCAGGGCGTAATACTACGCCCGAGGCCGGCCGCCCGCTCACTATCTGAGCGGGCGGTATCGGGAACCGGGTGTTAGCTGTATCTGACAGCTAACACCCTGCTCCATAACCCCCGGTCGGAACTGAGTTCCGATCGGCGGTTTTAACCCCTTGGATGCCGCGGTCAAACATGACCGCGGCATCCAAGGGGTTCCGCCGTCTTGCCGCCCCCCCGGCACCCCCCAGCGGCGAGATCGGGGGGGTGCCGATATCTATAATCTGCAGCCCGGGGTCTGCCCAGTGACCCCAGGCTGCCTGGAGCCCCCAGTACCTGGTTGATCCTGCCGAGACCTGCGGAAGTCAGCGCTGTGTTTCCATAGCTCTGACTTCCTGTATAGGCTGCAAGACACGTGTATGCTCGTGTCTTGCAGTCTATAGTACTGAGCCAGAGATCAAAGCATCTCTGGCTCAGGTGTCCTAATGGGACACAAGAAAAATTTAAAAAAAAGTGAAAAAAAAAAATAATAAAGTATGTGAAAAAAAATTTATAAAAGAATAAAGCCCCAAAAATTCCCTTTTCCTATATAAAATGAATTATATAAAAAATAAACCTATAAATTAATAAAAACAATACATATTTGGTATCGTTGCGTCCATAACAACCTGTACAATAAAACTGAGACCATATTTAATGTACACGGTGAAAGTTGGGGAAAAAAAAACTGAAAAAACCCGCCAAAAGTAACGATTTTTCGCCATCTCACCTTACAAAATATGCCATAAAAAGTGATCAAAAAGTCATATGTACCCCAAAACAGTACCAATAAAAAGCACAGGTTGTCCCGCAAAAAATAAGCCCTAAACCAACTCTCTAAACTGAAAAATAAAAATAATACGCATCTTACAAGATGGCGATGCAAAAAAAATTGATTTATGTCCCCAAATGGGTTTTTGTTCTGTAAAATTGGTATTGCATAAAAAAACTGTATAAATGAGGTATCGCCGTAATCGTACTGACCCGCAGAATAAAGGTAAAATGTTACTTACGCTCTACGCTGCATGGTGAAAAATTTAAAAGATAAAACGCATTGCCAGAATTGATGGGGTTGTTTTTTAATCCACCAAGAAAGAGTTAATAAAATTTATTTAATAAGTTGTAAGCACCTAAAAATGATGTCATTAAAAAATACATCTCACCCTGCAAACAACAAGCCCTCATATGGCTACATCACCAGAGAAATAAAGAAAATATAGCTCGTACAATGTGAAGACAAAAACCCCAAAAATCGCCAAATCATTAGAACAAAACTGGCTGCGGCAGGAAGGGAATGTATAAGCTGTGCGAGCGGATATCGGTACAAAACAGATTTAGAGGTTATGAGGGAAAATAAACCAGAAGTGACCCCCAGAGTGACCTCCCCAATAATAGGAACTACTGTGGAAATAGTAGGGAATTTAGTGTACCCAATGTACTCCGCACAGCTTACATATTCACTTTTCCCCATCCGCTGTGCAGTCACGTCTGGGATACTAATGCTCACTACACCCCTTGATAAATTATTTGAGGGGTGCAGTTTTCAAAATGGGGTCGCTCCTTAGGGGATTCCACTTTACTGGTACTTTAGAGGCTCTGCAAACATGACATGGCGTCCAGATCCCAAACATCTAAATCTGCGCTCCAAAAGCCACATAGCGCTCCTTCTCTTCTGCGCCCTACTGTGTGCCCAAACTGCAGTTTATACCCACATGTATGACACTGGTGTACCCAGGATAACGTACTTAATGTCATATGTGGTATAAATGGCTGTTTGGGCACAGCCGGGCACAGAAGGGAAGGAGCGCTATTTGGTTTTTGGAGCACAGACTTGGACGGTTTGGTTTTTGGACGCCATTGCACTTTTGCAGAGCTGAAATGCCAGTACAGTGGAATCCCCTGATGTCACCCCATTTTGGAAACTGCACCCCTGAAGGAATTTATCCAGGGGTACAGTGAGCATTTTTAACCCCCAAGTGTTGCTATAATTTATTATCCGTAAATGAATACGCAGCTGATGATGAAAGGTGAAAATGACAATTTTTCCAGGAATACGTCATTTCAGTGCGTAATATGTTGTGCCCGGCTTGTATCAGAGATGAACGCTCCAAAAGCTGTTGTGCCCGGGATCCCCACTTATCAGTTTTTGGAGTGTGTGTCTGTGCAGACATAAACTGGGCACAACATATTGGGCACTGAAATGGCGTATCTATAGAAACATTTCGTTTTTAACTTTTCATTATCAGCTGCGCATTCGTTTCTGGAAATTAAAAGAATGCAACACTTAAGGTAATGCTCGCTAGCCCACTTGATAAATCCCTTGAAGGGTGTAGTTTCCAAAATGGGGTGACATGTCTGCGGATTCCACTTTACTGACAATTCATGGGCTCTGCAAAAGTGGCATGGTGTCCAAAAAGCAAACTGTGCTCCAAAAACCAAAATAGCGCTCCTTCCCTTCTGTGCCCGGCTGTGCCCAAACAGCAGTTTATACCACATATGGCATTAAGTACATTATCCTGGGTACACCAGTGTCATACATGGGGCATAAACTGCCATTTGGGCACACAGCAGGGGGCAGATGTGAAGGAGCGCTATGTGCTTTTGGAGCGCATATTTAGATTGTTGTTTTTTTGGACGCCGTGTCACATTTGCAGAGACCCTAAAATTGCCCCTACAAAATGGGGGTCACTTCTTGGGGAATTCCAATTTACTGGCACCTCCAGGGCTCTGCAAAAACAACATGGCGACCAGAAAGTCCCTCTAAATCTGTACTCCAAAAGCTAAAAAAAAAAAACACAGTGCTCCTTCCCTTCTGAGCCCTGCTGTGTGCCCAAGCAGCAGTTTATACCCACATATAGAATTTTTTTGTCCCCAGGATAGCCCACATAATAGTTTTAGGAGTTCATGTCTCTGATGCCACAAAGTGGCCGCAACGTATTAGGCACTGAAATTGGATATTTCTTTAAAAACTTTAATTTTCACTTTGTACATTAATTTTTGGGAAGCATTTTTAGGCTCTAAATGATAATACCCATTGATACATTCCTTGAGGGGTGTAGTTTCCAAAATGGGGTCACTTTTGGGGGTTTGTATTGTATTGGTACTTTAGGGGCTCTGCAAATGCGACACCTGAAAACTATTCCAGCCACATCTGCCCTCCTAAAGCTAAATAGCGCTCTTTCCATTCTGAGCCCTGCCATGTACCCATACAGCAGATTACAACCACATATGGGGCATTTCTGTGTTCAGGAGAAATTGTGTAATGAACTTTGGGGAGCTTTTTCTCCTTTTTCCTCTTGTGAAAATGAAAAATTTGGGGCTAAATTGACAGTTTATTGGAAAAAAAGTAATTTTTAATTTTAATGTCCCAATGTTAATAAAATCTGTGAAACAGCTGTAGGGTCAAAATGCTCACTATACCCCTTGATATGTTCTGTGAGGGGTGTAGTTTCCAAAATGGGGTCACTTTTAGGGGGTTTCCACTGTATTGGTACTTTGGGGGCTCTGCAAATGCGACATCGCATCCGAAAACTATTCCAGCAAAATCTGCCCTCCAAAAGCTAAATAGCGCTCTTTCCATTCTGAGCCCTGCCATGTACCCATACAGCAGATTACGACCACATATGGGGTATTGCTGTGTTTAGGTGCAATTATTTTGCAAACTGTGGGGTGCTTTTTCTCCTTTAACCCCTTGTGAAAATGAAAACTTTGGGGATAAAGTGACATTTTAGTAATGTTTCATTTATACATCCCAGTGTTAGCAAAATCTGTGAAACAACTGTAAGGTCAAAATGCTAATTATACCCCTATATGAATTCTGTGAGGGGTGTAGTTTCCAAAATGGGGTCACTTTTTGTGGTTTTCCTTTGTATTGGTACTCTAGGGGCTTTGCAAATGTGACATGACACCTGAAAACTATTCCAGCAAAATCTGCTTTTCAGACGCCCAGTGTCGCTCCTTCCCTTCCGTGCGCAGCCATTCGCCCAAACATCAGTTTACACCCACATGTTGGGTATTTCCGTGCTCGGGAGAAATTGCATAACAAACTGTGAGATGCATTTTCTCTTTTAACCCTTTGTGAATGTGTTAATTTTAGGGCTAAATTAAGGAATTAGTGGGAAAAAATTAAATGTCTAAATTTCACCTCCATATTGTTTTAATTCCAGTGAAATGCTTAAAGGGTTAACAAACTTCCCAAATATTATTTTGAATTATTTGAGGGGTGCAGTTTTGAAAATGGGGTGATTTATGGGGGGTTTCTAATATATAGGCCATTATAATCCTCTTCAGAACTGAAGTGGTCCCTAAAAAATTAGTTTGGGAAATTTTCTTGTAAATCTGCAAAATCGCTGTTACAATTGTAAGCCTTCTAACATCCAAAATAAATTACAGGACGATTAAAAGATGATGCCAATATAAAGCAGAGATATGGTAGATGATATGTATTAATGTATTTGGGTGGTATGACTATCTGTCTGAAAAGCAGAGCATTTCACATTTTGAAAATTGCGATTTTTTTTCCAAATTTCCATCAAATTTCCTATTTTTTTATAAATAAATACAAAAATATTCATTAGTGTTTACCACTACCATGAAGTACAATGTGTCACGAGAAAACAATCTCAAAATCACTTGTGTAAGTTATAGCATCTCAAAGTTATTGCCATATAAAGTGACACATGTCAGTTTTGAAAAACGAGGCCTGGTCCATAACGCACTTTTGGGCTGGGTCCTTAAGGGGGTTAAACAAAATTACCGTTAAAAATCAGTATCCACTGCCTCTCATACCTGACTCGTTGAATCATATTTCTGGGGCTAAATTCTTCTCTAAATTTACAAGGGGCCTATAATCTTATCCGTATTCGGGAGGTCGATGAGTGGAAGACGGCCTCATCGACTGCAGTGTTCCAATGCTTTGTTAATGATATTTTCCGGAATTTTACAGGCCACTTTGTCATTGTTTATTTGGATGACATTTTGATTTTTTTCTTGTGACTGGGAGTCTCATGTCAGACAGGTTAGATCTGTTCTGCAGGTCCTGAGAGAAAATAAGTTGTTTGCCAAATTGGAAAGATGCCTTTTTGGAGTTCAGCAATTGTCCTTCCTGGGGTACGTTTTATCCTCCTCTGCCATCAGCATGGACCCAGCCAAATTTCAGGCTGTGCTTGAGTGGACTCAACCTACCTCCTTAAAGGCATTACAAAGACTTTTGGGCTTTGCTAATTACTATCGGAAATAGTGGTAATTTTTCCACTATAGCAAAGCCGCTGACGGACCTTACTCAGAAAGGAGCGGATTTGATAAACTGGAAACAAGAGGCTGTTGACGCATTTGAGTTTTTAAAGCAAGCCTTTACTAAAGCTCCAGTTCTGATTCAACCTGATCTTAGTAAACCCTTTGTGGTTGAGGTTGATGCCTCAGAAGTAGGGGTAGGGGCCATCTTGTCTCAAGGTACCACTTCATTTACTAAGTTGAGACCCTGTGCCTTTTTCTCCTGGAAATTTTCCCCTTCAGAAAAAAATTATGATATTGCTAACTGGGAATTGTTGGCCATCAAATAGGCAGTTGAGGAGTGGTGACACTTCCTGGAGGGGGCCAGACACAAAATAACTGTGTTAACTGATCATAAGAATTTGTTTTTTCTGGAGTCTGCTAAAAGATTGAACCCCAGACAGGCCAGGTGGGCGCTATTTTTTACCAGGTTCAACTTCATTGTTACTTTTAGGCCAGGGTCCAAAAATGTTAAAGATGATGCTTTGTCTACAAGTTTTTGTTCTTCTCAGTCAGTTAATTCTCAACCTGAATCAATTCTCCCTGAGGGAATTGTAGTCTCAGCTGTCTCTGTGGGATTAGCATCTGAGATTAGGGAGAATCAACAACTGGCCCCTCCTGAAACACCCGAGGGGAAGTTGTTTGTCCCACCTCAGTTTAGACTAAGGGTCCTAAGAGAACTCCATGATTCAGTGTTATGTGGTCATCCAGGCATCTCTGGCACTAAGAAGCTAGTGTCTCCACATTACTGGTGGCCTTCAAAATCTCGGGATGTTGTGGCCTATGTATCCGCATGTATGGTATGTGCTAGAGCTAAGGTTCCAAGGACTAGACCAGGGGTGTCAAACTCATTTTCTCCGGGGACCACTTCAGCCTCACGGGGTACCTTGAAGGGCCAAGATTATTTTACACATGTATAAAAGTAACTTCTCCTTAACAGATAAGCGAGCTATTAAGCAGTAGTTACATTTGTACATTACTACTGTTACAATCAGCCCTTTGAGGTCAACCAGGAAGAACATAATGTATTGTTAAAACCTAAGACATTGGCATGTCACATACTATCCTCATCCTTTTCTGAATATATCAAAAATTAAGCAATATACAAATACCGTTTACCCCTGCAAACGGTATTATGCTCTATAGTTGCCTCTGCACACGGTATTATGCCCCACAGTGGCCCCTGCACACGGTATTATGCTCAATAGTTGCCCCTGCACACGGTATTATGCTCCATAGTGGCCCCTGCACACGTTATTATGCTCCATAGTGGCCCCTGCAATCGGTATTATGCTCCTTAGTGGCCCCTGCATTGGTATTATGCCCCATAGTGGCCCCTGCAAACAGTATTATAGTCCATAGTGGCCCCTGCACATGGTATTATGCCCCATAGTGACCCCCCCACCCATGAACTATTATTATACTCTGGAGTCTTTTCAGACCCCAGAGTATAATGATCGGAGACCCAGGTGGTGACAAACATAAAAATCAGTGTTACTTACCTGGGCCCCGGTGCGCTCCCTGCATTCGGCCTTCTTCAATGTCGCTCAGACCGGCGTCGCGAGATAATGACGTCGGCCTGGCTCACGTGACGCCTGGAATGTCACCAAAGAAGGCCGAAGCCAGCTGGGAGCAGCATCGGATCGCCGGAGAGGTGAGTAACACAGGTTTTTATGTTTATCACCTCCCCTGGGTCTCTGATTATTATACTCCGGGGTCTGAAAAGACCCCGGAGTATAATAATAGTAGTATTTGATGGGGTTCACCGGCTGCGGCCTCACTTACCATCCCCACTCCTGCACACAGCCGCTTCTGCGTCCCATAGCAGAAGGGGAAGCGGGGGCGGCCACAACCAGCAGCGGGGATCGGTAAGTAAATAGGCCGTTACGTGCCGGGGATACTCCAGCAGGCAACGGCCTATTTATATATATAAAAAAAACTTATCTTCACCTACCTGCGATGTCTTGATGCAGCCGCCTCCTCTTCTTGTCTGAGTGTCAGCGTAGGAGGCGCGATGACGTCATTGTATCGCCGCCTGCGCTGACATGCAGAGGTCTTGTAAACCAGCCCAGGACAGGTATCGCGTAGCTTTGTTTTTTTTTTTTTAAGCGGCCTGTCCTGGGCTGGTTTACATTACATAATGTACATAGACAATAAAAATGCCACGGCCCTGCGGGCCAGATAACTTCCGGGCCGGATAACAGAAGGCAGCAGGCCGGATTCGGCCCGCGGACCTTGTGTTTGACACCTGTGGACTAGACCCTTGGGGGAATTACTCCCTTTATTGGTACCCGAGAGACCTTGGTCACACATCTCAATGGACTTTATTACGGATTTGCCTGTATCTGGGGGTAAGACTGTTCTGTGGACAGTGGTGGATAGGTTCAGTAAGATGTGTCACTTTGTTCCTCTCTCCCAACTGCCCAACAGTAAAACATTGTCTCGTTTGTTTTTGGACCATGTGGTCAGGCTCCATGGTATTTTGGATAACATTGTATCTGACAGGGGGGTTCAGTTTGTGGCGAAGTTTTGGAGAGCTTTTTGTGGCCTTCTGGGAATTCAGTTATCTTTTTCCTCTGCTTTTCACCCTGAAACTAACAGACAAACTGAACGCTTCAACCAGACATTGGAGCAGTATTTAAGATGCTATGTCTCTGCTAATCAATCTGATTGAGTTAGTTACTACCTATGGCGGCGTTTGCTATTAACAACCACCACCATGCTTCCTTAAAGTCTTCTCCTTTCTTCTGTAATTATGCTTTCCATCCCCGCATTTCTTCCTTTTCCCCCACTACTGCCAGTCCTGATGTTAATATATAGGCTGAGAGGTTACGTACTGTCTGGCATCAGGTACAGTGTCATTTAAGGAACGCTCAGGTAGCTACTAAGAGCATAGCCGATAGAGTCCGTTCAGCAGGTCCTACGTTTGCCCTGGGGAAGAAGATTTGGCTCTCTTCCAGGAATCTGAAATTAAAGGTTCCTTCTCGCAAGTTATGGCCTAAATTTATTGGACCCTATGAGATTACTGAAATTATTAACCCAGTATATTTCCGTCTGGCTCTCCCTCCACAATGTTTTTCATAAATCTCTGTTGAAAAAATATTTTCCACCTGTTCTCCCATCTGACAATCCTCCTCCACCTGTCCTAGTTGAGGGGAATCAGGAATATGAGGTGGCCAAGGTTTTGGACTCATGAAAAGTCAGAGGTGTCTTACAATATTTGATACACTGGAAGGGTTATGGTCCAAAGGATCGTTCCTGGGAGCCAGCCAGGTCGGTCCATGCACAGACTTTAGTTAGAAATTTCCACTGAAAGTTTCCTCTTAACCCTGGTCCAGCCTTTAGTGGGCCCTCGTAGAAGGGGGGGGTACTGTTAGGAGTAGCGCCGTAATCTCCGCAGCGTCTATGCAGGGGTTGCCAGTCTTCTCCTTACACAGACCAGGACATCTCTTTCTGGTGAAGGGTTAATGTGAGTGTCTGTCGGATGCTATTTATTCCACACTTCCGCTCCCGCTCACTGCTGGCTATTCGGTTTTCTCTGGAAGTTAGCTCTCTTCACCTGTGTTCTGTCCGTGTCCTGCCTGACTCCTTCATTCCGTCTCCGATTTTGCCTCCTGACTTTGTACCTCCGCTCTCTCCTGCTACGACCTTGGCTTGCCTTCAGACTCCTGCTCCTTGAACACGATTTGGTACCGCTCTGCTCTCCTGTTACCGACTTGGCTCGTTTGACTTCTCTTCTGGATTACCCCTCTGTACTGCGCTGACCTCTCGTTGATGACTAGTATTGGACGACTATTCTATTGCTGGAAGTTTCCGGTAAGTGATTTCAGTTTCTGGGTCTGCTGAGACTAGTGGTGCGCCGTTCGTCCTGCGCTCTCTGACCTGCAACTCGCTCTGCCCGACAGTTACAGGGCACATATTAATACTTGTATATCCTCAATTGAGATGTTTCACCATCTCCAAGATATTTGCTTCCTTTTCGGGCCCATCTTTGCGCTTCTTTCTCTGTCCCCTTCTTGTGCGCTGCCTAAAGGGTTACCCTGATTTTGATTTCTCTCTTTTTGTCGCGTGTTTAACGTTGTTGTCTGTTCATCCGATGCTCTGGTCTCTGTATCCATGGTCCAGTATTCTCTTGTTCTAGGTCTCCTCGTTCTCATTTTTCTCCGCTGTTTCCTCCGTTCGCTGCATTGAAAATTTCTTCCAGGCTGAAAATCATGTTTATTTCTCACATATTTATCTCTATTCCGTTACTTACTTTCTGCTTGTATAGGTACCAACCTTTGACAAGTTTATTTAAAAAAATTCTGAAATTGTTGCTCAGTGAGTCTGGTTCCTAACCCGGTTTTATCTTTATACAACAAACCTCATTATTCTAAGTGTAAATTCTTCCAAAAAATCAATGTGATATAATGAGGTCTCCATATTCTTCTGACGTCCTCTAAAGACTCTATTACTCGAACTGTAGGACTGCAAAGAGTTGATTGTCCAAAATAAATGGGTTCAGTCAATAAAATCAGCCAGCCCACAATAATAGATGATATGACTAGAGAGGTGAGAGATTCTGATGATGTCACATTACATCATTCTTATCTATAGTAATAACAGATGATATGACTGGAGAGGTGATGGACTCTACACATGTATGTAGTGATATTTATTAATGTGTCTCCCCATAACCAGGATTACACAGTAGTGAAGAAGACCTTTAGTGGGTGCTTTCAGGCCCATGTTTCTGAAGGATATGGAGGAACCCTGAGCCCAATCCTGGGGCCTCCACCTCACCCCCTGATACATGAGGAGATCAATGGACAGAAGATCCTAGAACTCACCAACAAGATGCTGGAGCTGCTGACTGGAGAGGTGACACTGCTGGGAATGCTGGGACATTATACAGTAACTGGAGGGGTCTGGGTGATGACTGTATCATTGTGTTGTCAGGTTCCTATAAGGTGTCAGGATGTCGCTGTCTATTTCTCCATGGAGGAGTGGGAGTATTTAGAAGGACACAAGGATCTGTACAAGGAGGTGATGATGGAGGACCACCAGCCCCTCACATCAGCAGGTAATAGACATGACTATATACACATGGACTTCCATTATTTGTATGTACAGAATGAATTCAGTCCCTGTCTGTGTTTCCTACAGGTAGATCCAGTAAGAGGACAACACCGGAGAGATGTCCCAGTCCTCTTCTTCCACAGGATGATCAGGTAGATGGAGATATTCCCTATGATGTGTAGACGGGCTGTGAAGTCCTTGTGGTCAGTCTTGTTGTATCCAGCAGTATTATATGGTTATATACATGGGCGATGTGATGATTCTGCCTAAATATGGCCATAACTCAGCTATATTTTGGTCTCTGGGTATAGGATCTCCCTTCTTGCTTGCTTGCATACTGTGCGCAGCTATAAGCCTAGGTGCATATTGGCAGTAGCGGCCAGGCTGGAACAATAGGGCTCCATTGTATTCCTATACAGCCCTGGCTGATCAAACAATAGTGCATTGTTCAAGCCTGGGCTGTTGATCAGATATGACTGATAACAGTGTATCAATTCACTTTGTCTCAGCTCTATACAAAAGATCTGGATTTGATTGAATTAACTCATCAGACGTACTGTCGCCGGTGACCTCATTCTGGGAGGTGGCATAAAGGGTATAAAAGATGAGGTAAGAGGTCTGTGGAGGAGACTATCACTAAGAGATCATGCTATGGAGACTATCACTAAGAGATCATGCTAGGAGACTATCACTAAGAGATCATGCTATGAAGACTGTGCTGGGATCATGCTGGAGAGTTGTTACAGACAGACCATGAGGAGAGGCTGCTGTGATGAGATTCTGTTGAGACTACTGGACTAATGCTGAGAGACTGTGAAGAACATGCAGGCTGGATTACTATATTGTGATGCCACATGCTAGGAGTTAATGCCACATGCCAAGAAGCCTCCACTGGTGACTCATACATGCCAGGTGTGAGTGTTGGACTATAGAACCACATCAAGGACATGTGTGGTAAAGTAATCATTTCACCTTTAATCCCTTTTATTTTATTTGTACTGTATCTTGCAACTAGTAACTGTTAATGCTTGCATATGTCTGCATATCTGTTCTGAACTGTATATGTTAGATGTTAATACCGACCCATTTAGGGGTTAATAAATATATAAAATTTAGAAAGCTTGTCTTGTATTTATCTTGTGAACCCGGCACTCACTGGCGGTGAGTGTGGTTTTTATATGAAAGAGGACTCAGGGTGTGGCCAAAGCGGTTTGGCGCACTGAGGATCTTTCACATTGGTGGCAGCGTAGTAGGATCTTAGGATAAACGGTGTGTGTTGGTGACCTAGATCACTCACATGCTGGGGATTATGGTAATCCTATGAGACAAGCTCGGTATTAAAGCAAGCATTAAGATACAGTGAAAGTTTGATACAGTGCTGTTCCCCCTCCCTTATTCTTTTTATTCTATCCTATCTTTTATTTGGCAAATACCAGTGGATGGCTAGTGGGCTCAGAAGCAGATCTCCAGAACTGCAGAACCAGGCTTTTGGAGATCCTGAGCGTATGGCTGAAATGGAGGCAGCCACAGCCATGCAGAGAATCGAGCAGAGTCCTGATTTTGGGGCTAGGCCAGGAAGTGCGGCAAGCAGCCCGGTCCCAAGGATTACTTCACCAGGAGGAACCAGTAGCCTCAGCCTTGCTGGGGGAATGGCTTCAGTCTGGCAAATGGCCCTGCAGCACTTAAGCACCAGGGACCCTAACATATACCAGCAGGCATTGCACTGGTTTCAGGAAGCTGTAGAACGAGAACGGCAGGCTGATCGGGAGGTTGCTGAGCGACAGGCAGAGAGAGAGAGGAAAGCTGCAGAATGGGAACGACAGTTTGCTGAGCGATAGGCCGAGAGAGAGTATCAGCTTGAGCTGAAAAGGCGGGAAATATCCCAGCACGCGCAAACTCCAACAACCCTGCAGATAACCTCAACTTGGAAGGAGAAGCCAGTCCGGAGTTCACCACAGCCGTCTGTCGTCAGGTCGGGTGAGACAAGCTATGCCCCGGGTGGTCCCTCCCCTGTCCCAAGAACTCTGGGCACCCTAGTGACCTTCCCCAAACCCCAAGGGGAGGTGCGGCGGGGCCATGCCTGTAACCCGACAGGACATTTCAAGAAGGAGTGCCCCAACCGCCCTGAGAACTTCCCTGCTTCCCAAGCCACAGCAGGTGGCCCATCTGTGTATCTGGATGTGGGTGCAGGAAAGGGAATACGGACTGTGGGACTATTGACTGATTTGCCTAATAATGTACTGTTGGGAACTGATTTGGGACCTGTGATGTCCCAATATGGGGTGGGGAGCAACCCAATTTACTGTGATGGACTGTCTATGATTAATGCTGATAATGTGTCTGTCATATCTGCAGAGAGGGCCCGTAACCCCCCCTCTGAGATACTTCCCATGGCAGTAAGTGTACATGCTAATGAGTTGCCTTCAGCTGAGAGCAGGGAGGATGCAACTGAACTTCCTGCAACCCAGCTCAGCAAAAATGTTAGTGATGCTTTGTTTCCTCCGGTGCTAGGAACCAATGAGACTAAGTCTGTAGACACACCCACATCTGCGGGGGCGTCGCCCTCCCAGCTTGTTAATCTGTCTACCACAAATCTCATTGAGGCCCGGTGTGAATTAACAATTGCTAATGAAGGTACTGTCAATGTAATTGCCAATGCTTGTTGTGAAAATGTACAGGGTAGCTCTTCTGAGTCACTGGAAGCGACTTCTACTATTTCGCCCAGTGTATCCGATAAGCACCCAACTACTGACCATGTGCCAGGTGGTCAGGTAGGCTATGGGGATCTCATGGCCGATCCAGGTGAGGGACGGACTGCTGGTAGTGCGGTGTTAGCCCGCAGCCAGAGTGCTACAAGGGTGGAGAGCGTTCCGACCCTTGAACCGTTGCCTACACCACCTGGAGTCGGTGCTGAGACCGCCATGACTAGCCTCACTCCCTTGAAGCCGGAGGAGTCCGGCCTGTATGAGACATACACATCTCTTCTGTCCAGTTCTATTCCAGGAGCGCCCATGGCCCAAGTGCAGATGGCATGGGGTACTGGAGATGTGATCCAAGAAGAGGGTATGTCCAATGTATTACCTGTCAATGTATTGTGGGAGGATGTTTTGGGGAAGCATGATCTCAGTCATTTGCCCAAGGTATCACCATCACCCACCCAAGTACAGGAGGAACAGGATGTAGGTTTGGAAGCAAAGGGGGAGGTGCAGAACCCCCTAGAACTCTCCCAACTAGCGGCTAGTGTGGGGAAGACCCTGAGAGAGCAGGCCAAGGGTAGCCAGGAGAGCAGAGATTGCCAGGATGGGATCTCTGGAATGGTACCCCAAGGGCCTGAGGTCATGAGTGTGGCTCCACAGGGTGCCAGTACTCAGAAAGCGGACCCAGAACAGGCAGGAGGTAGCCAAGTGTACGTGGCTCAGAGCCTGGGCCTTAGAAGTGTCCCTAGTCAGACTAGAGAGCCAGAAGGAGCCGGCAGCTATGTAACATGCACCTCTCTTTGGTCTCACTCCAGCCAAGAGTTCAGAGAGGCTGTCCAAGCTAACCCTAGTCTGGACATATTGAAGGCGCATGGCGCTCAACCACCCTCGGAGTCTGACAAGGCCCGAGTCTGCTGGGACCCCGGGGGGAGGTGAGGAAGCCTTTGGGGCCAGAGCCTGAGGAGCTGGAAGCGGAGGTGCTTTCAGAAGAGGGGTGTAGGCCCCTACTTCCTGCAAGCCCCATCTAAAGGGGGAGGTGTGATGATTCTACCTAAATATGGCCATAACTCAGCTGTATTTTGGTCTCTGGGTATAGGATCTCCCTTCTTGCTTGCTTGCATACTGTGCGCAGCTATAAGCCTAGGTGCATATTGGCAGTAGCGGCCAGGCTGGAACAATAGGGCTCCATTGTATTCCTATACAGCCTGGCTGATCAAACAATAGTGCATTGTTCAAGCCTGGGCTGTTGATCAGATATGACTGATAACAGTGTATCAATTCACTTTGTCTCAGCTCTATACAAAAGATCTGGATTTGATTGAATTAACTCATCAGACGTACTGTCGCCGGTGACCTCATTCTGGGAGGTGGCATAAAGGGTATAAAAGATGAGGTAAGAGGTCTGTGGAGGAGACTATCACTAAGAGATCATGCTATGGAGACTATCACTAAGAGATCATGCTAGGAGACTATCACTAAGAGATCATGCTATGAAGACTGTGCTGGGATCATGCTGGAGAGTTGTTACAGACAGACCATGAGGAGAGGCTGCTGTGATGAGATTCTGTTGAGACTATTGGACTAATGCTGAGAGACTGTGAAGAGCATGCAGGCTGGATTACTATATTGTGATGCCACATGCTAGGAGTTAATGCGACATGCCAGGAAGCCTCCACTGGTGACTCACACATGCCATGTGTGAGTGTTGGACTATAAAACCACATCAAGGACATGTGTGGTAAAGTAATTATTTCACCTTTAATCCCTTTTATTTTATTTGTACTGTATCTTGCAACTAGTAACTGTTAATGCTTGCATATATCTGCATATCTGTTCTGATCTGTATATGTTAGATTTTAATACCGACCCATTTAGGGGTTAATAAATATATAAAATTTAGAAGGCTTGTCTTGTATTTATCTTGTGAACCCGACACTCACTGGCGGTGAGTGTGGTTTTTATATGAAAGAGGACTCAGGGTGTGGCCACAGCGGTGTTGGCGCACGGAAGATCTTTCACAGGCGGTGTCATTGAGCCGCCATCTAATATGTTTATCCAGCTTCTCAGAGACCTGCAGCTACTGTCAGGACATCTTTGATCTTCATGCGGATTAATGATCTAGAACATTCTCTGTGACTTCCACATTTGTCCGGTGACTTTTACATTATTTGTTTCACAGATTTTCCATCAGGATAAAGATCTGAAGGACATTAATGCTCTATCTATGACAATAAAGGAAGATCCCTATGTGAGTGGTGATGAGGAGTGTGAGGAGGACATTCCTACAGGTAACCGCCCAGGTGAGGAGTCACCACTATATACAGCACAGAAGGGTCACTCATTCTATGGCCTGGCCTTTAACCCCTTCAGGTCTGAGCCCAAAAGTGCGTTAAGGACCAGGCCTCATTTTTCAAAACTGACATATGTCACTTTATATGGCAATAACTTTAAGACGCTTTAACTTGCACAAGTGATTTTGAGACTGTTTTTTCATGAGACATTGTACTTCATGTTAGTGGTAAACATTGATCAATATTTTTGTATTTATTTATAAAAAAATAGGAAATTTGATGGAAATTTGGAAAGAAATCGCAATTTTCAAAATGTGAAATGCTCTGCTTTTCAAACAGATAGTCATACCACCCAAATAAGTTAATAAATATTGTCTTTTTTTTTTATATGTCCCACTAGGACACCTGAACCAATGATACTCAAATCGCTGATTCAGCGATACATACATGTGTATTGCCGTCGATACAGGAATTCAGCCTATGTAGATATAGGCTGATTTCCAGAGGTCCGGGCAGGTTCAACCAGGTAGTGGGGGCTTCAGGCAGCCTGGGGTCACTGGCCAGACCCCGGGCTGCATATTATAGATATCGGCACCCCACGATCTCGCCGCGGGGGGGTACCGGGGGCGGCAACATGGAGGAACCCCTTGGATGCCGCGGTCATGTTTGACTGCGGCATCCAAGGGGTTAAAATGCCCGATCGGAGGTTAAGGAGCAGGGTGTTAGCTGTCAGTTACGGCTAACACCCTCTCCCGATGCCGCCCGCGGTACTCAGTGCCGCTAGCAAACACTTAAAATGCCGCGGTCGCTATTGACTGCAGCATCTTAAGGGTTAAACAGCGGGGATCGGTGTTATCACTGGTCCCCGCTGTTGCAGCGAGAGCCTGGCTGTCAAATACAGCTGGGCTCCTGCGGTTATTGCACGGACTCTGCTTCTGAGCCCGCTCAATCACCGTCACGTACCTGTAAGTGGGGATGCGGTAACTAACCACATTCCCCCACGTACATGTACGTGAGAATGCGTGAAGGGGTTAAGGAATTTGATGGCAATTAGGTGGCAGAAAAATACTTATAAATTCCTGAAGCAGCTTCCACAAATTTCACTGTGTAAATCTCACCTTAGACCCCAATCACACTATGGAATCCAGACAGAAGGTCTGTACATCAGTCAGATTTCCCAGCCCGAACTCTGTCCACACACCAGGACTCCCCGTATCTTAGTGATGTATGAAGCTAGGAGTCCCTGCTTCCTTGTGACTCCACAGACCCATACTACATACTGTATGGGACAGCAGATCCGCGGTGAGTTCGGACTGGGAAATCCAGCTGATGTGGTTTGGATTCTATTGTGTGTATGGGGTGTAATACAGTAAGATTTATGGCATCCTACAGTATTATTCCTCATAAGTGGCCATATTTAAGCAGCCATGAATAACATGGAGCCGATTCAGGCAGTTGCAGCTCAGTGGGGAACATACTTATAAGGTTATGTTATTCAGTAATAGTAACATCAGTTTTCTTCTTGTCAGATGACTGTACCAGGAGCTCAGAGGGACATCTGATATCTACAGATTATAAAGCAGAGGATCATGGTATCACACAAGATCCATATGAAGAACTTGTCATTACCCCAGATATAACCTCAGCCCTTCAGGAGAAAGATCTTTCTTCTAATTCATCAAAGTCTGTTAAGCAAAATAAAAGACGCAGAAGGAGTTTTGTTTATCAGAGAATTCACACAGGAGAGAAGCCATATTCATGTTTAGAATGTGATAAATGTTTTATCTCTACATAAGGTCTTCTAAACGATCAAATAATTCGCTGAAAAGATAAGTCATATTTATATTCAGAATTCTGGAAATGTTTTATGTCTGAATCAGCTCTTCTAAACCATCAAAAAATTCACACAGGTATGTGAAAGATCCTCAGTGCGCCAACACCGCGTTGGCCCACACCTGAGTCTTCTTTTATATAAACCACACTCACCGCCAGTGAGTGCCGCGTTCACAAGATAAATACAAGACAAGCTTTCTAAATTTTGTATATTTATTAACCCCTAAATGGGTCGGTATTAACATCTAACACATGCAGTTCAGAACAGATATGCAGATATATGCAAGCATTAACAGTTACTAGTTACACGCATCTCCTTGATGTGGCTCTATAGTCCAACACTCACACATGCTCTGGTATATGTGAGTAACCAGTGGAGGCTTCTTAGCATGTGGCATTAATTCAACAATCCAGCCTGCATGCTCTTCAAAGTGGTCTGTCTGTAATATCCTGTAGTCTGTCTGTAAAAACTCCTCATAGTGTTCTCTTGTAGTCCCAGCACAATCTCTGTCTGTAATATCCTGTAGTCTGTCTGTAAAAACTCCTCATAGTGTTCTCTTGTAGTCCCAGCACAATCTCCCCCCACTGACCTCTTACCTCATCTTATATACCCTTTATGCCACCTCCCAGAATGAGGTCACCGGCGACAGCAAGTCTGATTGACTAACGCACTCAAGTCCAGATTCTTTGTATTGAGCGGAGACCAAGTGAAATGATACAATGTTATCAACCATGTCTGATCTACCAGTGCAGACTGATCAATGCATGTTTCTTTGATCACTCAGGGCTGTGTATGAATTCAATGGAGCCCTGCTGGGATGGATACAAAGCCCTATTGTTTCAGTCCGGCCACTATTGGCAATATACCTATGAGTAGGCTGTGCACATTATGAGTAAAGAGAACTAAGAGAGAAATACGCTACCCAGAGATCAAAATACAGCTTTGAGTTATAGCCATATTTAAGTGGAATCATCACACCTCCCCCTTTAGATGGGGCTTGTAGGAAGTAGGGGCCTGTGGCCCTCTTCTGAGAGCACCTCTGCCGCTTCAGCTTCTTAGGCTCTGGCCCCAAGGCTCCCTCACCTCCCCCCGGGGTCCCAGTAGACTTGGGCCTTGTCAGACTCCTAGGGTGGTTGAGCGGCACGCGCCTTCAATATGTCCAGACTAGGGTCAGCTTGGACAGCATCTCTGAACTCTTGGCTGGAGTGAGACAAAAGAGAGGTGCATGTTACATAGCTGCCGGCCCCTTCTGTCTCTCTAGTCTGACTAGGGACACTTCTAAGGCCCAGGCTCTGAGCCACGTACACTTGGCTACCTCCTGCCTGTTCTGGGTCCGCTTTCTGAGTGCGGGCATCCCGTAGCTTTACACTCATGACCTCAGGCCCTTGGGATACCATTCCAGAGATCCCATCCCGGCAATCACTGCTCTTCTGGCTACTCTTGGCCTGCTCTCTCAGGGTCTTCCCCACACTAGCCACTAGTTGGGAGAGTTCTAGGGGGTTCTGCACCTCCCCCTTTGCTTCCAAACCTAGGGGCACCTCTGGTTCTGGCACAGGTATGTTTGGACCCTGTCCTCCCTGTACTTGGGTGGGGGATGGTGATACCTTGGGCAAAGGACTGAGATCATGCTTCCCCAAACCATCCCCACACAATACATTGACAGGTAATACATTTGACATACCCCCTTCTTGGATCACACCTCCAGTACCCCATGCCACCTGCACTTGGGCCATGGGCACTCCTGGAACAGAACTGGACAGAAGAGACGTGTATGTCTCATTCCGGCCGGACTCCTCCGGCTTCAAGGGGGTGAGGCTAGTCATGGCGGTCTCAGCACCGACTCCATGTGGTGTAGGCAACGGTTCAAGGGTCTGATCGCCCTCCACCCTTGTAGCACTCTGGCTGCGGGCTAACACCGCACTACCAGCAGTCCGTCCCTCACCTGGATCGGCCATGAGATCCCCATAGCCTACCTGACCACCTGGCACATGGTCAGCAGTTGGGTGCTTATCGGATGCACTGGGCGAAATAGTAGAAGTCGCTTCCAGTGACTCAGAAGAGCTACCCTGTACACTTTCACAACAAGCATTGGCAATTACATTGACAGTACCATCATTAGCAATTGTTAATTCACACCGGGCCTCAATGAGATTTGTGGTAGACATATTAACAAGCTTGGAGGGAGATGCCCCCGCAGATGTGGGTGTGTCTACAGACAAGGTCTCATTGGCTCCTAGCACGGGGGTGAACAAAGCAGCAATAACATTTTTGCTGAGCTGGGTTGCAGGAAGTTCAGTTGCATCTTCCCTGCTCTCAGCTGAAGGCAACTCATTAGCATGTACACTTACTGCCATGGGAAGTATCTCAGAGGGGGGGTTACGGGCCCTCTCTGCAGATATGAAAGACACATTATCAACATTAATCATAGACAGTTTATCACAGTAAATTGGGGTGCTCCCCACCCCATATTTGGACATCATAGGTCCTAAATCACTTCCCAACAGTACATTAGCAGGCAAATCAGTCAATAGTCCCACAGTCCGCATTCCTTTTCCTGCACACCAGTCCAGATACACAGATGGCCACCTGTTGTGGCTTGGGAAGCAGGGAAGTTCACAGGGCGGTTGGGGCACTCCTCCTTGAAATGTCCTGTCTGGTTACAGGCATGGCCCCACCGCACCTCCCCTTGGGTTTTGGGAAAGGTCACCCGGGCGCCCAGAGTTCTTGGGACAGGGGAGGGACCACCCGGGGCATAGTTTGTATTACCCGACCTGACGACAGACGGCTGTGGTGAACTCCGGCCTGGCTTCTCCTTCCAACTTGAGGGTCTCTGCAGGGTTGTTGGAGTTTGCGCATGGGCGGTTTGTGCCCGCTGGGAGAGCTCCATTCTTTTGAGCTCAAGCTGATACTGCCATTCTTGTTCTACAGCTTCCTGAAAACGGTACAACACCTGCAGGCATGTGTTAAGGTCACTGGTGCCTACTTGCTGCAGGGCCATTTGCCAGTATGAAGCCATTCCCCCAGCAGGGCTGGGGTTACTGGTCCCTCCTGGTGAAGTAATCCTTGGGACCGGGCTGCTTGCCGCACTTCCTGGCAGAGCCCCAAAATCAGGACTCTGCTCGATTCTCTGTATAGCTGTGGCTGCCTCCATTTCAGCCATACACTCAGGATCTCCAAAAGCCTGGTTCAGCAGTTCTGGGGCTCTGCTTCTGAGCCCACTAGCCATCCACTGGTATTTGCCAAATAAAAGATAGGATAGAATACAAAGAGTAAGGGAGGGGAACAGCACTGTATCAAACTTTCACTGTATCTTAATGTTTGCTTTAATACCGAGCTTGTCTCATAGGATTACTACAATCCCCAGCGTCTGAGTGATAAAGGTCACCAACACACGCTGTTTATCCTAAGATCCCACTACGCTGCCACCAATGTGAAAGATCCTCAGTGCGCCAACACCTCTGTGGCCCACACCTGAGTCTTCTTTCATATAAAACCACACTCACCGCCAGTGAGTGCCGGGTCCAGAAGATAAATACAAGACAAGCTTTCTAAATTTTGTATATTTATTAACCCCTAAATGGGTCGGTATTAACATCTAACACATGCAGTTCGGAACAGATATGCAGATATATGCAAGCATTAACAGTTACTAGTTACAAGAGACAGTGCAATAAAATAAAAGGGAGTAAAGGTGAAATGATTACTTTACCACGCATCTCCTTGATGTGGCTCTATAGTCCAACACTCACACATGCTCTGGTATATGGTACTGAAATGGTTAAAGTAGGTGCACATGTGTGAGGATAGACTTTTCAGGAGTGTCTTATAGTCACTGGCAGAAAATCCATCAGGTCCGCGGCTTTTACTGTTCGCCAAAGACTTTATAGCAGATTCAATCTCAATTTGTGAAAAAGGATCGAGCAGTTCAGACTGTCGGCCTACTAAGAGGTTGTCTGTTATCATAATAATAAAACCCCCTTATTTTCTACCCCATGATCTAATTCTATTATACTTAGAGTCTAATCTATTGGTTAATACAAGGAAAGAAAAAAAAGAGGGGGGAGGGTGTGATGATTCTGCTTAAATATGGCTAAAACTCAGAGATGTATTTTGATCTCTGGGTATAGTATCTCCCTTCTTACCTGCATTTATTCATAATGTGCGCAACTATAAGCCTAGTTGTATGTTATCAGTAGGGTAACCTTGTAACAATAGGGCTTTGTATCATTCCCAGCAGGGCTCCATTGAATTCCTATACAGTCCTGAGTGATCAAAAGAAACATGCATTGTGCAGTCGGCACTGGTAGATCAGATATGGCTGATAACATTGTTTCATTCCACTTGGTCTCAGCTCTTTACAAAGGATCTGGACTTGAGTGCATTATTCAATCAGACTTGCTGCCGCCGATGACCTCATTCTGGGAGGTGGCATAAAGGGTATACAAGATGAGGTAAGAGGCAATGGGAGGAAATTCTGTTGGGACTACAAGAGAACACCATGAGGAGATTTTTGTGATGAGATTACTGGACTAATGCTGAGAGACTGTGATGAGAGCATGCAGGCTGGAATATACTGTGATGCCACATGCTAGGAGTTAATGCTGAGAAGCCTCCACTGGTGATCTCACACATACCAGAGCATGTGTGAGGGTTGGACTACAGAACCACATCAAGCAGATGTGTGGTAAAGTAACTATTTCACCTTTATTCCTTTTATTTTATTTGTATTGTATCTTGTAACTAGTAACTGTTAATGCTTCCATATAACTGTATATCTGTTCTGAACTGCATGTGTTAGATGTTAATACCGACCCATTTAGGGGTTAATAAATATATAAAATTTAGAAAGCTTGTCTTGTATTTATCTTGTGAACCCGGCACTCACTGGCGGTGAGTGTGGTTTTTATATGAAAGAAGACTCAGGTGGGGCCACAGCGGTGTTGGCGCACTGAGGATCTTTCACAGAGGGGGAGATATGGGTAGGAAGGGGGAAGAAAATAGGAAAATATAACAACAATGCATAGAGGAACAATCATAAAGCTATTTTATGGAGGGGGTGACAGAATCTATTAGGCAGGATAGTAAAAATATGGGCAAACCAATTAGATGACAAGTTACTTTAAATAAAAGATGTAAATGAAATGACCTCATTCAGTCCTGCAGGATTTACACATTAAAGCCTGTATGTCCAATTCTCCTCTTTCTGTAAATTTTTTTTATCTATATCCCCTCTTCGTACAGATGGTCTCACTATTTCAATCCCCTGAAAGGAAACTCATTTGGGATCCCCATCATGCATCCCCCAAACATGCCGACTAATCGGTTGATCTTCCATCTGGAGTCTCTCATAATGTCCTGTATGATGGGCACTGTGGGCAGTAGTATCTGGAGTCTCTCCTAATGCCCTGTATGATGGGCACTGTGGGCAGTAGTATCTGGAGTCTCTCCTAATGTCCTGTATGATGGGCACTGTGGGCAGTAGTATCTGGAGTCTCTCCTAATGCCCTGTATGATGGGCACTGTGGGCAGTAGTATCTGGGGTCTCTCTTAATGTCCTGTACGATGGGCACTGTGGGCAGTAGTATCTGGAGTCTCTCCTAATGTCCTGTATGATGGGCACTGTGGGCAGTAGTATCTGGAGACTCTCCTAATGCCCTGTATGATGAGCACTGTGGGCAGTAGTCTCTAGAGTCTCTCCTAACGTCCTGTATGATGGGCACTGTGGGCAGTAGTATCTGGAGTCTCTCCTAATGCCCTGTATGATGGGCACTGTGGGCAGTAGTATCTGGGGTCTCTCCTAATGTCCTGTATGATGGGCACTGTGGGCAGTAGTATCTGGAGTCTCTCCTAATGTACTGTATGATGGGCACTGTGGGCAGTAGTATCTGGAGTCTCTCCTAATGCCCTGTATGATGAGCACTGTGGGCAGTAGTATCTAGATTCTCTCCTAACGTCCTGTATGATGGGCACTGTGGACAGTAGTATCTGGAGTCCCTCCTAATGCCCTGTATGATGGGCACTGTGGGCAGTAGTATCTGGAGTCTCTCCTAATGCCCTGTATGATGGGCACTGTGGGCAGTAGTATCTGGAGTCTCTCCTAATGTACTGTATGATGGGCACTGTGGGCAGTAGTATCTGGAGACTCTCCTAATGCCCTGTATGATGAGCACTGTGGGCAGTAGTATCTAGAGTCTCTCCTAACGTCCTGTATGATGGGCACTGTGGACAGTAGTATCTGGAGTCCCTCCTAATGCCCTGTATGATGGGCACTGTGGGCAGTAGTATCTGGAGTCTCTCCTAATGTCCTGTATGATGGGCACTGTGGGCAGTAGTATCTGGAGTCTCTCCTAATGTCCTGTATGATGGGCACTGTGGGCAGTAGTATCTGGAGTCTCTCCTAACGTCCTGTATGATGGCACTGTGGGCAGTAGTATCTGGGGTCTCTCCTAATGTCCTGTATGATGGCACAGTGGGCAGTAGTATCTGGAGTCTCTCCTAATGTCCTGTATGATGGGCACTGTGGGCAGTAGTATCTGGAGTCTCTCCTAATGTCCTGTATGATGGGCACTGTGGGCAGTAGTATCTGGAGTCTCTCCTAATGTCCTGTATGATGGGCACTGTGGGCAGTAGTATCTGGAGTCTCGCCTAATGCCCTGTATGATGAGCACTGTGGGCAGTAGTATCTGGAGTCTCTCCTAATGTCCTGTATGATGGGCACTGTGGGCAGTAGTATCTGGAGTCTCTCCTAATGCCCTGTATGATGAGCACTGTGGGCAGTAGTATCTGAAGTCTCTCCTAATGCCCTGTATGATGGGCACTGTGGGCAGTAGTATCTGGAGTCTCTCCTAATGCCCTGTATGATGGGCACTGTGGGCAGTAGTATCTGGAGTCTCTCCTAATGTCCTGTATGATGGGCACTGTGGGCAGTAGTATCTGGAGTCTCTCCTAATGTCCTGTATGATGGGCACTGTGGGCAGTAGTATCTGGAGTCTCTCCTAATGCCCTGTATGATGGCACTGTGGGCAGTAGTATCTGGAGTCTCTCCTAATGCCCTGTATGATGGGCACTGTGGGCAGTAGTATATGGAGTCTCTCCTAATGTCCTGTATGATGAGCACTGTGGGCAGTAGTATCTGGGGTCTCTCCTAATGCCCTGTATGATGGGCACTGTGGGAAGTAGTATCTGGAGTCTCTCCTAATGTCCTGTATGATGTGCACTGTGGGCAGTAGTATCTGGAGTCTCTCCTAATGTCCTGTATGATGTGCACTGTGGGCAGTAGTATATGGAGTCTCTCCTAATGTCCTGTATGATGGGCACTGTGGGAAGTAGTATCTGGAGTCTCTCCTAATGTCCTGTATGATGTGCACTGTGGGCAGTAGTATCTGGAGTCTCTCCTAATGTCCTGTATGATGGGCACTGTGGGCAGTAGTATCTGGGGTCTCTCCTAATGCCCTGTATGATGGGCACTGTGGACAGTAGTATCTGGAGTCTCTCCTAATGCCCTGTATGATGGGCACTGTGGGCAGTAGTATCTGGAGTCTCTCCTAATGTCCTGTATGATGTGCACTGTGGGCAGTAGTATCTGGAGTCTCTCCTAATGTCCTGTATGATGGGCACTGTGGGCAGTAGTATCTGGAGTCTCTCCTAATGCCCTGTTTTGCACAAACCCTGCCCCTTTTCTGGGGTCTCTGTTTATTTTCTGTTAGTAGAGGGTTGTCAGGAAAGTGTCCGCCATGCAGCTTGCTGCCTTGACTTCAACATCATCATAAGAAGCATCATAAGAGCGATGAGATGTCGAATACACTGGGCTCTGATGGGTGCAAATGGGTTGTAGAAGAAACAAGGGAAAAGGGGGCTAAGGGAATGAGAAATTTAAGGAACTGTCACGTTTGGTGGAGTAAGTCTGATGATATTGGGTTGGATAGTTGACCAGGAGGCAATGAGTGGGTTAGGGACAATGTCAATGTGAGAGATTCTTGTCCCTAACCCACTCATTGCCTCCCACTAAGCCAGCCAATTCACTTTTCTCTGTACTGATGAAGGACAACGATCCGGAAACAGCGCTCTATGCAGATAAGTGAAATTGGCTTGGCTAAAATCCCTTTTGCTGTCTCAAGGCTCGGTGAGTCAAAAGCAAATTGAGGATTTGTTACATCCAATAGAGGGCGCATGAGCTCCCCAGCTCCTTTCCCATAATGCCTTGTGATATGTAGATGCTAAGTAGAGGGCAAAAGGCAATTAAAATCTCTACACACCTTTACTGGTGCTCTCCTCAATGTGAGAGATTCTTGTCCCTAACCCACTCATTGCCTCCCACTAAGCCAGCCAATTCACTTTGCTCTGTACTGATGAAGGACAACGATCCGGAAACAGCGCTGTATGCAGATAAGTGAAATTGGCTTGGCTAAAATCCCTTTTGCTGTCTCAAGGCTCGGTGAGTCAAAAGCAAATTGAGGATTTGTTACATCCAATAGAGGACGCATGAGCTCCCCAGCTCCTTTCCCATAATGCCTTGTGATATGTAGATACTAAGTAGAGGGCAAAAGGCAATTAAAATCTCTACACACCTTTACTGGTGCTCTACTCAATGTGAGAGATTCTTGTCCCTAACCCACTCATTGCCTCCCACTAAGCCAGCCAATTCACTTTGCTCTGTACTGATGAAGGACAACGATCCGGAAACAGCGCTGTATGCAGATAAGTGAAATTGGCTTGGCTAAAATCCCTTTTGCTGTCTTAAGGCTCGGTGAGTCAAAAGCAAATTGAGGATTTGTTACATCCAATAGAGGGCGCATGAGCTCCCCAGCTCCTTTCCCATAATGCTTTGTGATATGTAGATGCTAAGTAGAGGGCAAAAGGCAATTAAAATCTCTACACACCTTTACTGGTGCTCTCCTCAATGTGAGAGATTCTTGTCCCTAACCCACTCATTGCCTCCCACTAAGCCAGCCAATTCACTTTGCTCTGTACTGATGAAGGACAACGAACCGGAAACAGCACTGTATGCAGATAAGTGAAATTGGCTTGGCTAAAATCCCTTTTGCTGTCTCAAGGCTCGGTGAGTCAAAAGCAAATTGAGGATTTGTTACATCCAATAGAGGGCGCATGAGCTCCCCAGCTCCTTTCCCATAATGCCTTGTGATATGTAGATACTAAGTAGAGGGCAAAAGGCAATTAAAATCTCTACACACCTTTACTGGTGCTCTACTCAATGTGAGAGATTCTTGTCCCTAACCCACTCATTGCCTCCCACTAAGCCAGCCAATTCACTTTGCTCTGTACTGATGAAGGACAACGAACCGGAAACAGCACTGTATGCAGATAAGTGAAATTGGCTTGGCTAAAATCCCTTTTGCTGTCTCAAGGCTCGGTGAGTCAAAAGCAAATTGAGGATTTGTTATATCCAATAGAGGGCGCATGAGCTCCCCAGCTCCTTTCCCATAATGCCTTGTAATATCTTCTGCACAGATGAAGTTATAACAGCAGGACCTGATCAAGTGACTCCTCCCACAACTATGACATCATCACAGGTCCTGTAAACACATGGTTGCTGTACCAGAGGAGGTAAGTTCTCGCTCTCAGCCCTTCTTATACATTCAATCTCCCTTCTTGTGGCCCCCCCACACTATAATGTCCTCCTTCTGGCCCCCACACAGTATAATGTCCTCCTTGTGGTCCCCACACAGTATAACATCCTCCTTGTGGCCCCCACACAGTATAATGTCCTCCTTGTGGTCCCCACACAGTATAATGTCCTCCTTGTGGCCCCCCCACACTATAATGTCCTCCTTGTGGCCCCCACACAGTATAATGTCCTCCTTGTGGCCCCCACATAGTATAACATCCTCCTTGTGGCCCCCACATAGTATAACATCCTCCTTGTGGCCCCCACACAGTATAATGTCCCCCTTATGACCCCCACACAGTATAACGTCCTCCTTGTGGCCCCCACACAGTATAATGTCCTCCTTGTGGCCCCCACACAGTATAATGTCCTCCTTGTGGCCCCCACACAGTATAATGTCCTCCTTGTGACCCCCACACAGTATAATGTCCCCCTTGTGGCCCCCACACAGTATAATGTCCTCCTTGTGGCCCCCACACACTATAATGTCCTCCTTGTGACCCCCACACAGTATAATGTCCTCCTTGTGACCCCCACACAGTATAATGTCCTCCTTGTGGCCCCCACACAGTATAACGTCCTCCTTGTGGCCCTGTTGGAGGCTGCAGAAGACTTGAGACTGGGGAGGAGATTCACCTTCCAGCAATGACCCTAGAACTCCAGCCCGAGCTCCAGGGGATGGTTTAGATCATCTTGTGTTAGAATGGCCCAGTGAAGTAATCAGGCGATACCTTTTAGAGGCTAACTGAGTATATTTGATGGTAAACTTTCGGAAGTACTAGGTCTCTTCATCAGACATGGTGTTATACACAACCACAACCCACAAATCTTCAATAGAGTGGTCTTCTCCGGAGAAATGTGCGGCCACTGGGAGATCTGTTCTGCTGTTATTAATATTAGATCTATGTGAGTTCATGCGCTGACTAAGTCTCTGCCCTGTTTCCCCCACATAGAGACCTGTGGTGGGACATTGCACACACATTATGAGGTACACCACATTGGAAGACCTGCAGGAAAATGTCCCCCTAATTCTGTGCACCTGTTGTGACTGTGGGACAGGTACACTGTCAGCGGTGTGGATGTGCTTGCAGGTCATGCACCTGTTTTGCAGGCAAGGTGAGGTGCCATTTTCAGTTGGGGCCTTCAGGGCACTCCGGACAATAATACACCTCAGGTTTGGTGGTTGTCGAAAGGAAAAGAGAGGGGGGGACTGGAAATATGTCCTTGAGTCTGTTGTCCCTATGTAGTACAGGTTGTAGCTCCTTGGCAATCCTTCGTAGGATCTCCAGCTGTGGGTTGTAGGTGACAACTAGGGGCACTCGGGCTTCATTCTGGGCCTCTATATGTGAGCAGACTGTCTCTGTTAATGGCTGCCGCTTTGTTTAATTGGTTGTCTGTTACTTTTGGTTTGTATCCCAATCTGAGAAATTTCATCCTCAGATCCTGAAGGTGCTTGTCCAGGTCTGTTTTGTCGGAGCAAATACGATTGTATGGTATAGCCTGGCTGTAGATTATAGATTGTCTTGTGTGCTTGGGGTGGAAGCTGTCGTTTCTCAGGTAGGCCGTTCTGTCTGTGGGTTTGTGGTATATTGATGTGAGTAGCCGGTGGTCTTTGATGTATATTGTGGTAACCAGAAAGTGGATTTCACTCCCTGAATAACTAAGTTTAAGGTTGATGGTCGGGTGAAAGTCATTGAAGTCATTATGGAATTGAAGTAGGGCCTCCTCACCTGCAGCCCAGATGACAAGGATATCATCGATATAACGAAGGTAAATCATAGATTTAGTGGTGCATGTTGATAAATCTGCTCCTTCCAGTTCTGCCATAAAGAGATTTGCATACTGGGGTGCACATCTGGTCCCCATTGAAGTTCCCATTCGCTGTAGATATAGATCCTCTCCAAAGGTAAAATAGTTGTGGCTAAGGATGAATTGTATGAGCTGCGTTACTGGTTCTGTTGGGAGGTTTTGTTTCTCCAGGTGTACCCGACATGCTGCAACTCCATCCTTGTGGGGAATGTTAGTATACAGGGATTCCACATCCATGGTGGCCAAAATGGTACCCTCAGGTAGAGGGCCCAGGGCATTCAGTTTGTTAAGGTCAGTGGTGTCCTAGATATAACTTGGAGTGTCCCTGACAAGGGGTTTTAGGAGATTTTCCACCCAACCTGAGATGTTTTCTGTCAGTGTCCCAATGCCAGAAATGATAGGCCTCCCAGGGTTTCCATCTTTGGGAGAGGAAAGAATGGGAATATAAGCTAATGCTAAAATTTTAAACTCTGCAATTTGGACTTAATATTCCTGCAAGTTTCATGTCACACTATGTATGAACTGTGAGGGTCACAAATCACCTACTGATAGCAAACAGATAACAGCAAGAATTACTGATCCCTCCGTCACACACCACAAGTTTCCAGATTGTTTGTTTATTTTTTGACAATAAATAACTTCTCTACTTAGACTGCATTTTGTTTTTTTTTAAGGATTCTTTGAAGGTCCATGTCTTTAGGGTATAAAATAATCTGTGAATTTTCAGTTTCTTGTATAACACCATGTCTGATGAAGGGAGCGAGTACTCCTGAAAGCTTACCATCAAATATACTCAGTTAGCCTCTAAAAGGTATCACCTGATTTCTTCACTCTTTCTTCAATGGCTAACACAGTTCAACATTATATTAGAATGGCCCAGTCACAGTCCGGACCTAAATCCCACTGAAAATCTCAAGAAAATACATTTAAGTTTGTGGTTGTGGCAAAATGTGACAAAGGTCAAGGGGTGTGAAGACTTTTACAAGCCCCTGTATCTGTGTTAGATCTCTGGATGGAACATTCTTCGGGACACTCATTACTCTCATGTCACTACAGCGGGGCCCATTCTCTACGTCCTCTATACCATCATGTAAGATTCTGGTCATTTCAGTAAGTCACAAACCTCCAGATTCCCGTTGGCCACTTTCTCCTCTGCATTAGTAACTTGTTGTTGCACGGTGTGTACTATGCTGTAATACTTCCTCTTCTGTGAGGGTCAGGGAGGACTGTACAGTTAGTTCCAGTGTGCTGGTAATATCAGGGGCCAAGTGTCTTCCACCTCTATGGCCAGTAGATTGTAGTCCAGACAGAAATGTGGGAGATCTATCTGTGACAGTTGTGGCTGTTCCAAGAGATCGATGGACTAACCATCACTTGCTGGGAATGAAGCTGCAGGGAAAGTCAGTGTCATCTTTAGGATTGTCAGCTCGGTATCTTTGGACTCTTCCTCACCTCTTTGAGGGTTTCTTCCCCCTCCTTAGTGGGTAGCACGGCTCATTCTACTAGAGCTGCTGGAGCCTCCTGGGCTGTTCGGCATCAGGTTTTGGTTCTTCCTCCATTCTGTGGCTGGCACAGTGTGTGGAGAGGATATTGCCCAGACTACTTTAGTTATTTCTAGTGTCAGCCTCCTAGTGCCCAGATCTATTCCAGTGTATATCAGTGAACAGTTTGCTCTTTCTAGACGTTACAACACCACGGGCAGCACTGAACACCCTCTCAGCCAGTACACTTGAGGTTGGTCAAGAACTCCCATGGCAGACTGGGCCAGCTCCTTCCACTGCTCTAACCTATTGGCCCATAATGCCATGGGGTCAGAGTTATCTGCTGGAACATAGGAACCATCTAGTTATGTCTGTACCTGCTGGAACATAGGAACCATCTAGTTATGTCTGTACCTGCTGGAACATAGGAACCATCTAGTTATGTCTGTACCTGCTGGAACATAGGAACGGAACCATCTAGTTATGTCTGTACCTGCTGGAACATAGGAACCATCTAGTTATGTCTGTACCTGCTGGAACATAGGAACCATCTAGTTATGTCTGTACCTGCTGGAACATAGGAACCATCTAGTTATGTCTGTACCTGCTGGAACATAGGAACCATCTAGTTATGTCTGTACCTACTAGAACATAGGAACCATCTAGTTATGTCTGTACCTGCTGGAACATAGGGACCATCTAGTTATGTCTGTACCTGCTGGAACATAGGAACCATCTAGTTATGTCTGTACCTGCTGGAACATAGGAACCATCTAGTTATGTCTGTACCTGCTGGAACATAGGAACCATCTAGTTATGTCTGTACCTGCTGGAACATAGGAACCATCTAGTTATGTCTGTACCTGCTGGAACATAGGAACCATCTAGTTATGTCTGTACCTGCTGGAACATAGGAACCATCTAGTTATGTCTGTACCTGCTGGTCCAGCCTTGGCTGTCGGTTGCCTGTTGTGGGTCTGGTTGATGCTGTTGGGCTGTCAGGTGATGCTAGAGCCCCAGCCCACGTCTCAGACATGTCTCCTCAGTATTATCACTGCGCACTGCACGTTACAAAGGACATTTTAGTAGTTCAGTATTTGGTAAATGTTTTCTGTTTTGTTAAAAAATTAACTATTTGGAATATTCGGGTTGACTTCAGCTCGTAACTAATCGGTTCGCTCATCTCTACTTTGAACCTGTTGTCACATCAGTGGCACGTGATTCTCCACAGTTTCCATGTTGGTTATTCCCAATGGTGCCATTTCTCCACTCACAATACACTTTCACCAAAGCAGGGCACGAACAGTTCACAACCTGTGCTGTTGGAGAAATACTGTCACCCTTGGCCCGACAGCCAATAATCATCCCTTTTGCAACTCTGATAAATCGTCCCCTTTACCCGAGACAACAATGAGATTCTGTTCAGCCTATCACACACCTTATATACCCACCAAGCCGGCCCACAACAAGTCACTTCCTTCCTGAGCTACACGCTGCCGACGTCAGAAGTAGGAGGTGGTCATAATAATGTGACTCAACTGTTCTATTTATTACATGGGATTCCGTGTAGTGATTACATTGTCTCATCTTCTCTCCATTCAGGTTCCTACAATATAGAATCCTCTCAGTATCTTCTATATAAGAGAATATTCCTGATTGATCCATCAAGGATGGAAAGAGACAGGAACAAGATGGCGGAAAGTCTATTAAATCTCACCCTAGAGATCATCTACCAGCTTACTGGAGAGGTGAGAGATTCTGATGATGTCACATTACATCATTCTTATCTATAGTAATAACAGATGATATGACCGGAGAGGTGATGGACTCTGCACATGTATGTAGTGATATTTATTAATGTGTCTCCCCATAACCAGGATTACACAGTAGTGAAGAAGACCTCTAGTGGGCGCTGTCAGGCCCCTGTGTATGAAGGATATGGAGGAACCCTGAGCCCAATCCCGGGGCCTCCACCTCACCCCCTGATACATGAGGAGATCAATGGACAGAAGATCCTAGAACTCACCAACAAGATGCTGGAGCTGCTGACTGGAGAGGTGACACTGCTGGGAATGCGGGGACATTATACAGTAACTGGAGGGGTCTGGGTGATGACTGTATCATTGTGTTGTCAGGTTCCTATAAGGTGTCAGGATGTCGCTGTCTATTTCTCCATGGAGGAGTGGGAGTATTTAGAAGGACACAAGGATCTGTACAAGGAGGTGATGATGGAGGACCACCAGCCCCTCACATCAGCAGGTAATAGACATGACTATATACACATGGACTTCCATTATTTGTATGTACAGAATGAATTCAGTCCCTGTCTGTGTTTCCTACAGGTAGATCCAGTAAGAGGACAACACCGGAGAGATGTCCCAGTCCTCTTCTTCCACAGGATGATCAGGTAGATGGAGATATTCCCTATGATGTGTAGACGAGCTGTGAAGTCCTTGTGGTCAGTCTTGGGTTATCCAGCAGTATTAGATGGTTTATACTTGTGTAATGAGAGGTGGAGATGGAGGATAAAGCTGACCATAGACATTACATGTTGTCTGGATCTTCTCACAATCTTGTGGCTATGGAGACTGCTGGTTGGAATAAGGAACCATCAGGTTGGCTTTCTACCAATCTGATCCTTTATTTCACCTGAGACAAACAACCCTGGATGTATCTGGTAGAATCTGATCTCCTCCACTGAAATATCCTGAAGCACATCTAGCCATGCCGAGTATACATGTGTATGAGGTTATTGCGGTTGTCATTGAGCCGTCATCTAATATCTACACACGTGGACAAAATTGTTGGTCCCCTCCCTCGTTTAATGAAAGAAAAACTCACAATGGTCACAGAAATAACTTGAGTCTGACAGACTGGAATTGGCCAAACTACATGTTGACAAGCCACAAAGCTTCTGGGAGAATGTCCTATGGACAGATGGGACAAAAATTGAAATTTTTGGCAAGGCACATCAGCTCTATGTTCACAGACGGAAAAATGAAGCCTATCTTGAAAAGAACACTGTCCCTACTGTGACACATGGAGGAGGCTCTGTTATGTTCTGGGGCTGCTTTGCTGCATCTGGCACAGGGTGTCTTGAATCTGTGCAGGGTACAATGAAATCTCAAGACTATCAAGGGATTCTAGAGAGAAATGTGCTGCCCAGTGTCAGAAAGCTTGGTCTCAGTCACAGGTCATGGGTCTTGCAACAGGATAATGACCCAAAACACAGAGCTAAAAACCCCCAAGAATGGCTAAGAGGAAAACATTGGACTATTCTGAAGTGGCCTTCTATGAGCCCTGACCTAAATCCTATTGGAAGGAGCTGAAACATGGCGTCTGGAAAAGGCACCCTTCACACCCGAGACAACTGGAGCAGTTTGCTCATGAGGAGTGGCCAAAATCCCTGCTGAGAGGTGCAGAAGTCTCATTGACAGTTACAGGAATCGTCTGATTGCAGGGATTGCCTCAAAAGGTTGTGCAACTAAATATTAAGGGAACCCTCATTTCTGCCCAGGCCTGTTTCATGAGTTTTCTTTTTCAAAAAATTCTGTTGAAGCCTGGTTGGAAAGCAATGTCTGACTTTCATTTGTTCATTTTCCTAGAATTTTTATATATTATTACTTTTGTCAGATTCAAGTTATTTGAATACGAACAATTTTGTCCACGTGTGTATGTCCAGCTTCAGATTTGCCGCTATTTGGCTCAGATAACTCCTCCTGTCAGGTCATGTTTGGTAATTATGGTGATTAAAGATTTTTTTTTCTCCACATCTAGAATATTTCTCCATGACCTCTCCACCTGTCTGCTGACCTTTCAGATATTTGTATTACAGCATTTCCATCAGGATAGAGATCTGAGCACTATTAATACTACAGAGCCCAATGTGAGTGGTGATGAGGAGTGTGAGGAGGACATTCCTACAGGTAACCGCCCAGGTGAGGAGTCACCACTATATAAAGCACAGAAGGGTCACCATCAGAACAGTACTGGTGCTGTCAGAGGCCCGGTCACCACTCTAAGGAAAAAGGAAGCCGGTAGCTTGTACCAGAAATGAATCTTATGTGATATATCTCTATGTAAGTGCTACCATTCCTTTCCTTAGAGCTGTGACTGGGTGGGCCCGCTTTTTTCACTCACTACCAGCACCAATACAGTGACCTAGAGCAGTGGTGGCGTCTCCTGCCCCGCTTCATTACTATTCACTATCACTGACCTCCGTCTCAGCACAGTGAGTACTAATGAAGTAGGCGGCGCTGCCGTCGTTTGCTGCCTGTGCCACTGACTTCAATTCTTCACTTGATCTGAAGCGTCTCAGGCAGCGGCAGCTCAGTGAGGAATATATTTATAAGGTTATGTTGTTCAATAGTAACATCAGTTTTCTTCTTGTCAGATGACTGTACCAGGAGCTCAGAGGGACATCTGATATCTACAGATTATAAAGCAGAGGATCATGGTATCACACAAGATCCCTATGAAGAACATGTCATTACCCCAGATATACCCTCAGCCCTTCAGGAGAAAGATCTTTCTTCTAATTCATCACAGTCTGTTAAGCAAAATGAAAGATGCAGAAGGAGCGTTATACATCAGAGAACTCACACAGGAGAGAAGCCTTATTCATGCCCGGAATGTGAGAAATGTTTTACTTTGAAATCTGATCTTTCTGCACATCAGAGAATTCACACAGGAGAGAAACCATTTTCATGCCCAGCATGTGGGAAATGTTTTGCGGCTAAATCAAGTCTCGTTAAACATCAAAGAACTCACACAGGAGAGAAGCCATATTCATGCCCAGAATGTGAGAAATGTTTTACTCAGAGATCAAGTCTTGTTACACATCAAAAAATTCACACAGGGGAGAAGCCATATTCATGCCCAGAATGTGATAAACGGTTTATGGTTAAATCAAATCTCATTGAACATCTAAGAACTCACACAGGGGAGAAGCCATTTTCATGCCTAGAATGTGAGAAAACTTTTACGGCTAAATCGCATCTCATTGAACATCAAAAAACTCACACAGGGGAGAAACCATATTCATGCCCAGAATGTGGGAAATGTTTTACTCTGAAATCAAGTCTTGTTACACATCAAAAAATTCACACAGGGGAGAAGCCATATTCATGCCCAGAATGTGATAAACGGTTTATGGTTAAATCAAATCTCATTGAACATCAAAAAACTCACACAGGGGAGAAACCATATTCATGCCCAGAATGTGGGAAATCTTTTACAACTAAATCAAGTCTTGTTAAACATCAAAGAACTCACACAGGGGAGAAGCCATATTCATGCCCAGAATGTGGGAAATCTTTTACAGCTAAATCAAGTCTTGTTAAACATCAAAGAACTCACACAGGGAACAATCCATTTTCATGCTCAGAATGTAGTCAATGTTTTACTCGGAAATTACATCTTGTTAAACATCAAATGAGTCACACGTTCCAACTATCTCCCTCCTGAATACCGATTTGAAAATATTCATGAAACTCCTGGCTAACCGTATAAATGCTTGACTTCCTCTACTCGTCCACATGGTCCAGGTGGGCTTTGTTCCCAGTCATCAAGGAAGCAACAATACCAGAAGGTCAGTGGACCTGGTTGACAACCTCAATCTTTACTCTACCCCTACACTCCTCCTCAGTCTAGATGCAGAGAATCCCTTTGATGGTGTTGACTGGTCCTTCATGTTAGCCATGGTGAAGGCCTTTGAATTTTGGGGAGCCTTCCTCACGGCGATCTGGGCCCTTTACTCTCTCCAGACGATGGTAGTGAAACACCCCTACTTGTCGTCCTGTTCCCTTCCTATTCATTACGGGACGTGCCAAGCTTGTCCCCTCTACCCCCTTATCTTCGTTTTCTGTATTGAACTGCTGGTGGTCAGGATACAGCACTCCCCTGATATTAAGGTCTCCCATTTCACAGACCATGTCCTCCTCACCCTCACCTCCCCCATACTAACCTGCTATGAGTCATAGATGATTAGAACTATCTCTCCGGCTATAAGATAAACCCCTCTAAAACCAAGGCGCTGCCTACTGTATAAATATTCCCCAGGTTCTCCTGATTGTCCTCCTAAGTAACTACAGTTTCCAATGGCGATCGGCTTCCCTCCACTATCTGGGAATCCAGATCACTCGCTCCTACAGCTCTCTTTATTCTGCTAACTACCCTAGTCTTTTCTGTGTGCTCCAGCTTTGTTAGACAAGTGGAGGCCTTGGCATATTTCCTTACTGGGATGCATTGTGGAGGTTAAGATGACGCTCCTCCCGAAGTTGCTTTATTATTTTGTGACCCTGCCGGTAGCTGTTCCCCGCACAGAACTACCCAGCTTACAGTGAGCCATTTACCAGTTTGTCTAGAACGCCAAGTGCCACCGCATTCCCAGGTTGGTCATGTTGGCTGGGAGGGGGCAGAGAAGTTTGGCTGTCCCACACATCCTTCACTATTATTGGGCAACCCATCTGTGGAATATTCCTTTCTGGGTGGTGAAACTGAAAAATTGTGGCTTGCACCTGTGCATCCCAACTCTCTTGTGGGTTGGCCTCCCCCTCGCCCTGTCCCCCTCTCCTCCTGGGCCCCATTTGTTTAATTGAAGCACTGCGGACCACCTGGGGGGATGGGGTGTATCCTGGCCAGCAAAAGGACTCAATTATATGAACCCCCCCCCCCCCCCGAAACATTGCTTATCAGTTATGATTGCTTATTATTATTTGTGAAGTTACAATGCGGCTTCTTATCATACATGGAGTCTGATATGTTGTAATAAAATACACAACATCAAAGAAATCATTTGGAGTGCTGTCCATCCTTTTCCTAAGAACCTGACAGATATGAATGACACACCCTGAGACCAACCCTCTGGATGATCACATGGCAAAGTCATGTGTCCTGCCTGCCCGGTAAATACAATATGGAAAAGCTTATAATAGATAAGAAATAAAAAAAACACAAATACTGGCAAAGAAACTGAACAAAACAAGACAAAACTAAAGGAATAAAAAAAACACAAAAAAGACTTATTTTGTTAACATTTAGAATTTGATTGAAATTTTGTTAAATCACAAAAAACAAGTCAAACAAGGTATCAGCAATAAAGGGTGCACAGGGGGGAGGCTGGAGAACGGAGAGGAGGGTGGGAGAACAAGAGATGGCAGGTGGGTAACAGGGAGGAACATAGGGGAAGGAGGGAAACAAGAGCTCTGTCACAGCAGAGTCAAATACTTACCTGGAGAAACCAGGGAACACGGTGAGAATAATGTTCTTTGACTTCTCCAGTGCTTTTAACACCATACAGCCCAGGTTACTGAGGGACAAGCTGGGCCTTGCTGGAGTGGACCACCACCTCTCCAACTGGATCCTAGACTACCTCACAAATCGACCTCAATACGTGAGAGCCCAAGACTGTGTGTCAGGTACCGTGATCTGTAATACGGGGGCACCTCAGGGTACGGTTCTCGCCCCTTTCCTCTTCACACTGTACACTGCAGATTTTAGGTGTAACTCATCCAGCTGCTACCTACAGAAGTATTCTGACGACTCTGCAATAGTAGGCCTCATCACAGACGATGATGACAGGGAGTACAGAGAACTGAACCAGGACTTTGTGGACTGGTGCCAGCGGAACTACCTGAGGATTAACGCGGGGAAGACCAAGGAGATGGTGGTGGACTTCCGTAAAGGCAGATGCCCTCCTAAACCAGTGGACACCCAGGAGACAGGTATTGAGATAGTCAACACCTATAAGTACCTGGGTTTGCTCCTTAATAATAAGCTGGACTGGGCAGATGACATGGAGGTCCTGTACAGGAAGGGCCACAGCAGGCTCTACCTGCTTAGGAGGCTGAGAGCCTTTGGAGTCCGGGGGGGTACTTCTTAGGACTTCTTTCAACTCGGTAGTGGAATCAGCCATCTTCTTCGGAGTGCCCTGCTGGGGGAGCAGTATATCAACCAGGGATAGGAATAGATTCGACAAGCTGATTAGAATGGCCAGCTCTGTCCTGGGGGAGCCCACTGGACCCAGTGCAGGTGGTGGGTGACAGAAGGATACTGTCCGCGGTGAGCTCCATGCGGGAGAAGAAGTCCCATCCCGTGCATGAGATCATTCCATACAGAGAACTGAAATATATTTATATCCCCCTGCCCTCCTCTGCTACTTCTTTATCTGGACCTTTCTATCTGTCTGTCTACTATCAATGGAATGCCTCTACCTTGGAACGCTTTTGTATATATTGTATTTGTATTGTATATCTTTGCTGCTGTAACACAGTGAATTTCCTCATGGTGGGAGTATTAAAGGATTATTATTAATAATAATAGGAAGCCCAATAACTTGCTGGTATACTTCTTAAACTTATGCGGGAAGATAGAGAGGAGCAGTGTCATCTTCCAAAGCAATGCTAGTGACTGTCTGAATAATACGACGGACATCCGACCAAAAGTGGCGTAGGTGTGTACATCCCCACCAGATTTGCGCCATCGTGCCCTGGGTGGCGTTTAATCTCCAGCAGCTGTCCGAGGTGGAGGGGTAAATCTCATGAAGGACAGAGGGGACGCTGTACAATCGAGAGAGTATCTTATAGTTTGTTTCCTGCGCCTTGCAAGATATAGAGAACTTATGGCACGCCTGGAAGACCACGTGTCTGGCGAGAACGAGACCCCCAATTCCTTTTCCAAACTACCCGTGAAATCTGGTAGACTGTTGGCGGAATCCTCCATGAGCATGTCATAGATAAGAGACAGTATGAGTTGGAACACTAGGTGAAAGGCACAGACGCTCAAAAGGCGTCCTAAGAGTAGTATAAATATGGGAAAGCTGGGTATACTGCCACTGAGAGGCAATGGAATCAGAGTCTGGGCTCATCCACAGCACCCTGCCCCTTTAAAGCTGACCTACAGCAGTGAAGAAAAATGGCTGGGTTGTTATGGAAAAATGGAGTGCAGCTGTGTGCATGTGGCTGACAATGCCTTGTCAGATTGGAGACGGGCTTGGGTCTGCTGGGTTGTTTCAGCAGCTCGCTGTTGTCTGTGACATACCTTGTCAGATTGGAGACGGACTTGGGTCTGCTGAGAGTTTTCATTAGCTCGAGCAGCAGCCATGCATTTTGCTGCAGGAGACATGAGTAGTTTAAAAACGTTTCAAATTATAAGAATGCTGACATCCAGTATGGCAGTCCAGTCAGTGGCGTAAATACCGGGGTAGCAGCTGCCACAGGGCCTGAGACATTAGGGGACCCAGTGGGCCCCTGATTTTTCTTTTTTTAATAGGCCATTACCCACTGGTTTAACACCAGCTGGTAACGGGCCCTATTTACTTACCGATCCCTGTTCCCGCTCATGGCCGCTTGCGCTTTACTTTCTGCGGAGGCGGCTGTGAGCAGGAGCGGTGATCAGTAAGTGAGCCTGCGGCCCATAAACCACACAAACACTGCTAAGATTATACTCTGGGGTCTTTTCAGACCCCAGAGTATAATGATTGGAGGCCCAGGGGAGGTGAGGGAACATAAAAAACAATGTTACTTACCTCTCCTGCGCTCCAGCAGGCTTCGGGTCTCCTTGGTGACATCCAAGACATCACTGGGACAGTCCAATGTCATTATGCATGCTTGCCTGGCTCACGTGACGTCTGGTCCAACATTGAAGAGGTAGCGGGGAGTGCGACGGAGCCAGGGAGAGGTAAGTAATATTGTTTTTATGTTTGTATCCTCCCCTGGCTCTTCGATCATTATACTCTGGGGTCTGAAAAGACCCCACAGTATAATAATTGTTCATGGGTGGTCCACAATGGGACATAATACTGTGTGCAGGGGCCACTATGGGGCATAATACTGTGTGCAGGGGCCACTATGGGGCATAATACTGAGTGCAGGGGCCACTATGGAGCATAATAGTGTGTGCAGGAATGCAGTTTGTGGGGGGGGCGGTTTCTGGGTGGTGGTTGCCGGTGGGTCAGCTGCCGAGGGGGACCCCATGTCAAATGTTCGCCTTGGGGTCCAGCCATTCCTAGTTACGCCACTGAGTCCAGTATAGGTACAGTCTATTTATGGCTGTGTTGGTTTATGGAAACCTGGTAAATGAAATGTGAACTTATATTGGCTGATACACGTGATATGACTGAATATTTAAGGACCTGTGAACTGCTACTGACTAATACAGGTCGTAAATAGCTTGGTTGCTATGGAAACCTGGAGTAAAGCTGTGTGCCTGTGGAGACTAAGCGCCTGCGAGCTTCTATTGGCTGATAAGGGACAAGTGACCATTTGTATGGCAGTTGGAATATGAGTGAAAGACTTGCAGGCTTATATTGGCTAATGCAGGTCATTTTTTTTGGGAATACTGTATCTCAGGAACGGTATGTGCTAGAGAGCTGAGACCCGGTCTAAAATCTTCCCGGACACCTGATATACCTGTTTGCCAAATTTGGTGAGGATCGGTCCAGTTGTTTGGTTGCACATAAAGAACAGACAGAGAGACAGAAACTCATTTTTATATATACAGTGAGGAAAAAAAGTATTTAGTCAGCCACCAATTGTGCAAGTTCTCCCACTTATAAAGATGAGGCCGGCCTGTAATTGTCATCATAGGTAGACCTCAACTATGAGAGACAATATGAGAAAACAAATCCAGAAAATCACATTGTCTGATTTTTAAAGAATTTATTTGCAAATTATGGTGGAAAATAAGTATTTGGTCAATAACAAAAGTTCATCTCAATCCTTTGTTCTATCTCCTTTGTTGGCGATGACAGAGGTGAAACGTTTCCTGTAAGTCCTCACAAGGTTGGCACACACTGTTGCTGGTATGTCGGCCCATTCCTCCATGCAGATCTCCTCTAGAGCAGGGATGTTTTGGGGTTGTCACTGGGCAACACGGACTTTCAACTCCCTCCAAAGGTTTTCTATGGGGTTGAGATCTGGAGACTGGAGGCCCTCCAGGCCGGCTCTTCGAAGCCGCTCCTTCGTTGTCCTGGCGGTGTGCTTGGGATCATTGTCATGCTGAAAGACCCAGCCACGTTTCATCTTCAATGCCCTTGCTGATGGAAGGAGGTTTGCACTCACAATCTCACCATACATGGCCCCATTCATTCTTTCATGCACACGGATCAGTCGTCCTGGTCCCTTTGCAGAGAAACAGCCCCAAAGCCTGATGTTGCCCCCCCATGCTTCACAGTAGGTATGGTGTTCTCTGGATACAACTCAGCATTCACTCTCCTCCAAACACCACGAGTTGTGTTTCTACCAAACAGTTCTACTTTGGTTTCATCTGACCATATGACATTCTCCCAATACTCTTCTGGAACATCCAAATGCTCTCTAGCAAACTTCAGACGGGCCCGGATATGTACTGGCTTAAGCAGGGGGACACGTCTGGCACTGCAGGATCTGAGTCCCTGGCGGCGTAGTGTGTTACTGACGGTAGCCTTTGTTACGTTAGTCCCAGCTTTCTGCAGGTCACTCACTAGGTCCCCCCGTGCGGTTCTGGGATTTTTGCTCACCGTTCTTGTGATCATTTTGACCCCACAGGGTGAGATCTTGCGTGGAGCCCCTGATGAAGGGAGATTATCAGTGGTCTTGTATGTCTTCCATTTTCTAATTATTGCTCCCACAGGTGATTTCTTCACACCAAGCTGCTTGCCTATTGCAGATTCAGTCTTCCCAGCCTGGTGCAGGGCTACCATTTTGTTTCTGGTCCTTCCACAGCTCTTTGGTCTTCACCATAGTGGAGTTTGGAGTGTGACTGTTTGAGGTTGTGGACAGGAGTCTTTTATACTGATAACAATGTCACACAGGAGCCATTACTACAGGTAATGAGTGGAGGACAGAGGAGCCTCTTAAAGGAGAAGTTACAGGTCTGTGAGAGACAGAAATCTTGCTTGTTTGTAGGTGACCAAATACTTATTTTCCACCATAATTTGCAAATAAATTCTTAAAAAATCAGACAATGTGATTTTCTGGATTAGTTTTCTCATTTTGTGTCTCATAGTTGAGGTCTACCTATGATGTCAATTACAGGCCGGCCTCATCTTTATAAGTGCGAGAACTTGCACAATTGGTCGCTGACTAAATACTTTTTTTTTCCCCACTGTATTTAAGAGATTTATTAGTGGGGGAAAAAATAAGGGGCTTATTCGCCGCTGTGTGTTGAAGGGAGAAAATTACAGGCATTTTTGCCCTTTATTAATTTCCTTTTCATTTACTTATTTGATCTAACAGTATGTCAGACAGAGAAGTGACAGACCCTGCACAGGGGAGGGGCACAGGCCTAAATGTTTCTAGAGCAGGCGCAGGACGCAGCATAGTAAGGGGGTGCTACTGGTGAAAAATGGGGGCCTTTTTTTACACCCTCTGAGAGGGAGGACAAATTGAACTACTATAGAGACATCCTATGTAGTCAGTTGGCCGCTGCCTATCTGCGCCATTGTCCATCCTCTTGCAGTTCTGACCGGGGGGGGGCTGGGTGCTCACCTTGCACTGCCATGGCTGCTGTGGGGGTGGCAGGAGCAGTATCGGCTCCATCAGCAGCAGTCTGAGCCCACAGTTGCTGATGAGCAGCTTATTTCACCCGCATAGTGAAGAAACTATTCACCAGCAGCTAGACACAGAGCAGAACATGAACCAGCAGGAGGTGGTATACTTAGAGTGCCCCCTGCCACCCATCATCAAAGATCCGCTGGACTACTGGGCAGCCAAACTGGATTTGTGGCCGCAACTGGCCGAGTTTGCCCTGGAAAAGCTGTCCTGCCCGGCCAGTAGTAAGGCATCAGAGTAGGTGTTTAGTGCAGCGGGGGCCATAATTACCCCAAGGAAAACTCGCCTGTCCAACGAAAATGTGGAGAGACTGACCTTTGTCAAAATGAATCAGGCGTGGATCAGCCAGGATTTCCACCCACCAATGCTTGATGTATCAGAATAAATCATCCATGCTGCCTCATCCAAACCTTGAGAAAAGAGATCGGTTTCTTCTGGCTACCTGCCTCAGCTACAGTTTTGATGCTGCCACCCGCCTGATGCCACACATCTGATGCCAAGTGCTCCTTCTTACAGCCACCATCATCAGCGGGTACTGTTTGTGCCACCCACCTCCCCACTCTGTCACCGGGTCACTCTATGTGCTCCTCATGTTGCTGCCACCTCCACATTATGTCACCTTGCCACTTTGTGGCCTCCTCATGCTTCTGCCACCACCACATGATGTCACCTTGCCACTCTGTGGCCTCCTCATGCTTTTGCCACCACCACATGATGTCACCTTGCCACTTTGTGGCCTCCTCATGCTTCTGCCACCACCACATTATGTACCTTGCCACTCTGTGGCCTCCTCATGCTTCTGCCGCCACCACATTATGTACCTTGCCACTCTGTGGCCTCCTCATGCTGCTGCTGCTACCTCCACACTATGTCACTTCTCATGCTGTTCCCACCCTCCCCACTCCATGACTCGTCCACCATTTTGCCTTTTTGGCCTGGTTGACATCATCATTTATTTGATCTTTCTTATGATCTGTCAGAAGGAAGGAAAAATGAGACCCACAACGGATCCTGTCTGTGTAGCTGCTGTAAGGCCTGTATGGTCCCATCAGAACTGGCTTATGATTCGGTAGCCAAAAGCAGGAATGTGTACAAAACACAGAAGATATGCAAATATTCCATTCACGTGTCATCTCTGTTTTGTATCCACTCCTGTTTTTTTTTGGCATCAGCAATACTGATGGATTACTGACCAAATCCTGACCGAGTGAAGGCGGATGCTCAACAGACAGGATCTGTTTTTTGGGGGGTTATTGTTCTGACGGATCAGATGAAGGGCAAAATAATCAGTGACGTCAACACAAACTTACTGCTGACACCCTCTCCACTCTGTCAGGGGGGCTCCACTTGTAAAACTAATTCATTGAGGTGGACACATAAATTAAACTAATATCACCGGGAAATGGCTAATATGTGTAAAATAAAAAACCTTTATTGATATGCATTAAAAGATGTATACAGTCCCAGATATAATATAAAATGATTATTGGCATATCCCTATATATATTGGGTATACTGCCATGACACTAAAGGTGAAGAGATAGCACAGTATATACACACGTGGACAAAATTGTTGGTACCCCTCGTTTAATGAAAGAAAACCCCACAATGGTCACAGAAATAACTTTAAAAGAATGGCTAAGAGGAAAACATTGGACTATTCTGAAGTGGCCTTCTATGAGCCCTGACCTAAATCCTATTGAGCATCTTTGGAAGGAGCTGAAACATGCCGTCTGGAAAAGGCACCCTTCACACCCGAGACAACTGGAGCAGTTTGCTCATGAGGAGCGGCCAAAATCCCTGCTGAGAGGTGCAGAAGTCTCATTGACAGTTACAGGAATCGTCTGATTGCAGGGATTGCCTCAAAAGGTTGTGCAACTAAATATTAAGGGAACCCTCATTTCTGCCCAGGCCTGTTTCATGAGTTTTTTCTTTTTTTAAAAATTCTGCTAAAGCCTGGTTGGAAAGCAATGTCTGACTATCATTTGTTCATTTTCATAGAATTTTTATATATTATTACTTTTGTCAGATTCAAGTTATTTCTGTGACCATTGTGGGTTTTTCTTTCATTAAACGAGGGAAGGACCAACAATTTTGTCCATGTGTGTAGAAGGATCCTGAATACCGGCTGTACTAAGTACTATTACCCACTAATAATGTCAGCCCTAAGGAGCGGCACCGCTACACATAGTGATAGGGTAGTTGTTGCTGATCAAATCCCAACCCCACTGTTACTCTCTAAGATAGGTGAAGATACCGCCCAAACATAGGGAATGTGAACCGAGTCATAATATGTAACTCGCCCAATTCACAATACTTATACTCAATCTATGAGTCACAATGAGCTCACTCACGACAATAGAATACAACAAAGGACCCTCATAATAATTCTCTGTTGGTAGTGTGCTATAGTCATTCGCACAAAAGAGTCTGAGTGGCTACTACGAACAAAGGGGTACACCCATTAATTAAAGGGAAGACCCAAAGATATTCCTGGGTCATTCACCATTAATAAATAACAGACTAACTCCAAATAACCTGTACAGCTCCTATAGCCATAACCCCCTATAGATATACTAGAAAAGAGGGAGGTATATTTTGATTTAGAAGCAACGGGTATAAATAGGAGCTAAATCCGACTTTGCACCAATATGTTATACACCTGAATCTAAGTTGACTAGTCTCAGCCTAATAAAATCCTTGCCAAGATGTAGCGGGTGATCCCATAATTTAATAGGTGATCCTATTTGTATGTAGGTGATGATATAAATTCGCCCATAGAAACAATTTTTATTTTATACATATTAGCCATTTCCCGGTGTCCCCCTCGGTGAATTAGTTTGACTTTAGGTTTTTGGGGATTAAGTTAGCCAATATGGCGGGCTTTCTAGCTAATGCCATGAATTTGGATACATGGCTTGATGAAGCAAAGTCAGTGTTTTCTGAGAATAAACTTTCATTTAACCCTAATGGTAAATCTTTAAAAGGCACTTTTAAGCAGCTCACGAAGGTGTATCGGAATTATGTTAGAGCATGGTGGGAGGTTCAAGCTCTTAAAAAACATATTGAACATGGTATTGTCCCTAGGGGTCTCAGAAGTATGGTGCTACCGAATAGGCGCCTGAAAACACCAAATTTAATGAAAAAGTGGGAGAAAGAAGTGACAGAGAGTTCGCTTGGCTTAATGAATTTCTTGGTTGAGGAGGAACGAACTAAAGGAAAGTATTGAGGCGGCTAAGAGATACTCCAGTGATCCTGAGTATGAGAGGAGAGAAACTTTACAAAATAATATTGAACAGTTTGTAACACTTATCAAAACCAGGAAACATTTCCAATTCCAGAGGGATCTTGCCGAATTTAAAGAAAACCAGACATATGACTATGTCCTCTCTAATAAAGGAAGGGGAGAGGTGTCTTCATCTGAGTATGAGACATCTGATAGTGAGAGACCTATGAGGTCAAACAGTAGAAACCCCCGGTCTAGGGGGAGGGGGACTCCTAGAACCAGGGGGGTCAAGTAGGCCGTAAACCCCCATCCACTAGATCAGATATGACATCCGGTGGGAAAACATCGAGCCACAGTTTTTTAACACAGGGTCCATCCATCACCCAATATTTGCTCAGGGGGCGAGCAGAGCCCTCCGGGAAGGGGACAGAATAATGCTGGATGGACAATGTGGTGGACCGGCACTAATAGATTCCTCTTCAACCATAGAAGAAATTTTTCATGATAAATCGTACGAGACCCAGATTATCAACCTTTCTAGTAGACAATTAACCAACTATGAATATGAGGTGTTGGCTAAGGGATTGTCGTATGTGCAAACACGGGTTATTTGGAGTTAGTCTGTTATTTATTAATGGTGAATGACCCAGGAATATCTTTGGGTCTTCCCTTTAATTAATAGGTGTACCCCTTTGTTTGTAGTAGCCACTCAGACTCTTTTGTGCGAGTAACTATAGCACACTACCAACAGAGAATTATTATGAGGGTCCTTTGTTGTATTCTATTGTCGTGAGTGAGCTCATTGTGACTCATAGATTGAGTATAAGTATTGTGAATTGGGCGAGTTACATATTATGACTCGGTTCACATTCCCTATGTTTGGGCGGTATCTTCACCTATCTTAGAGAGTAACAGTGGGGTTGGGATTTGATCAGCAACAACTACCCTATCTCTATGTGTAGCGGTGCCGCTCCTTAGGGCTGACATTATTAGTGGGTAATAGTACTTAGTACAGTCGGTTTTCACGATCCTTCTATATACTGTGCTATCTCTTCACCTTTAGTGTCATGGCAGTATACCCAATATATATAGGGATACGCCAATAATCATTTTATATTATATCTGGGACTGTATACATCGTTTCATGTATATCAATAAAGGTTTTTTATTTTATACATATTAGCCATTTCCCGGTGATATTGGGCTCTACTTGTATAAGCGTTTAATAGAACAGGATCTGTAGACATCTATGTGGAATCAGCAGACGACGGTGTAATAGGAGTGCGCTCTATCACGCTACAGTAGGATGTTGGGCCTCTGCACAGTTCTTTATACCTGGCACTAACATGGACCTGTACGGCTGGGGGTGTCTGATGTGACTTGGGATGAAGTGGATGACCAAGTCAACCATTCTACCACCGTTGGGTTGACTGTAATTTTCTACTTTCAAGAGAACGGCAAATAAACTCCTTATTTGTTTCCTCACTAATAAACACCTTTAAAAAGGAATTATAACAGATTACTGCGGGGATTACTGTATATGAATTATGTTTATTTGCCACTACTGTACTGTAAAAGGCTTGTAATGTTCTACCTTGAACACACAGGTATGATCTACTGCAAACCTGCAATGAGCAGCAGTATAATGGCAGTGAGTGCAGCAAGGTGTAGTAGGATTGTTGCTATTACCGATGCTGCAACCACCCCAAATGAGCCCTGTTCTGCTTCAATACTCTTCTGTAAATCCCTCCCTATCCTTTCCCTACACTTCTAATGCTCTTTCCCTGAACTTCTAGTAGTTTTCAAGTGTTTTCTAGCACTTTCCCTAGCACCTGCTGACGTCTCTCCCTCCACTAAGTACAATGTGAAATGACTGAACCTAAAATGGCGGAGGGTATTTATAGGGCTGTGACATCACAGGGCCGGCTGCTGATTAGCTGCACGCTTGGCATTGTGGGTGATCCCGCGTTCCCAGAGTTCCTTGCCCCTTGTGCTAACATGTGCAGCAGCCATTTTATGAAAAAATTTGATTCGATACATCGAAATGTGAGGAAATCCAGAATTGAGGCGAATCGAAGATTTCCTGAAATTCGGATCGAATTCCACTTTGTCAGCCTCGATTCTCTCATCTCTACTGTTCACCTCTGGAATGCTCCAAACAGGTATTTTTTGAGCATTCCTAAACTTTCCCAGTCTTTTGTTGCCCCTGTCCCAGCTTTTCTGGAACATGTTGCAGGCATCAAATTCAAAATGAGTGAATATGTGCAAAAAAACAATAAAGTTTATCCGTTTGAACATGAAATATCTTGTAGTGTATTCAATTAAATATAGGTTGAAAAGGATTTGCAAATCATCATATTCTGTTTTTATTTATGTTTTACACAAAGTCCCAACTTCATTGGAATTGGGGTTGTTTATTAATTCCATGATGCTGAACATTATTATATTAATCCCGTTGTTGCTCTGTACATTGTTATATTAATTCCATGGTACTGGACATTATTATATTAATATCATAGTGTACAAAAAATATTATATAATTCCATGGTGCTCTGTATATTATTATATTAATTCTATGTTGCTCTGTATATTAGTATAGTAATTCCATGGTGCTCTGTACATTATTATATTAATTCCATGTTGCTCTGTATATTATTATAGTAATTCCATGGTGCTCTGTATATTATTATAGTAATTCCATGGTGCTCTGTATATTAGTATAGTAATTCCCTGGTGCTCTGTATATTAGTATAGTAATTCCATGGTGCTGTATATTAGTATAGTAATTCCATGGTGCTCTGTATATTAGTATAGTAATTCCATGGTGCTCTGTACATTAGTATAGTTATTCCATGGTGCTCTGTATATTAGTATAGTAATTCCATGGTGCTCTGTATATTAGTATAGTAATTCCATGGTGCTCTGTATATTAGTATAGTAATCCCATGGTGCTCTGTATATTAGTATAGTAATTCCATGGTGCTCTGTATATTATTATAGTAATTCCATGGTGCTCTGTATATTAGTATAGTAATTCCATGGTGCTCTGTATATTAGTATAGTAATTCCATGGTGCTGTATATTAGTATAGTAATTCCATGGTGCTCTGTATATTATTATAGTAATTCCATGGTGCTCTGTACATTATTATAGTAATTCCATGGTGCTGTATATTAGTATAGTAATTCCATGGTGCTCTGTATATTATTATAGTAATTCCATGGTGCTGTATATTAGTATAGTAATTCCATGGTGCTCTGTATATTAGTATAGTAATTCCATGGTGCTCTGTATATTAGTATAGTAATTCCATGGTGCTCTGTATATTAGTATAGTAATTCCATGGTGCTCTGTATATTAGTATAGTAATTCCATGGTGCTGTATATTAGTATAGTAATTCCATGGTGCTCTGTATATTAGTATAGTAATTCCATGGTGCTGTATATTAGTATAGTAATTCCATGGTGCTCTGTATATTAGTATAGTAATTCCATGGTGCTGTATATTAGTATAGTAATCCCATGGTGCTCTGTATATTAGTATAGTAATTCCATGGTGCTCTGTATATTATTATAGTAATTCCATGGTGCTCTGTATATTAGTATAGTAATTCCATGGTGCTCTGTATATTAGTATAGTAATTCCATGGTGCTGTATATTAGTATAGTAATTCCATGGTGCTCTGTATATTAGTATAGTAATTCCATGGTGCTCTGTATATTAGTATAGTAATTCCATGGTGCTGTATATTAGTATAGTAATTCCATGGTGCTCTGTATATTAGTATAGTAATTCCATGGTGCTCTGTATATTAGTATAGTAATTCCATGGTGCTCTGTATATTATTATAGTAATTCCATGGTGCTCTGTATATTAGTATAGTAATTCCATGGTGCTCTGTATATTAGTATAGTAATTCCATGGTGCTGTATATTAGTATAGTAATTCCATGGTGCTCTGTATATTATTATAGTAATTCCATGGTGCTCTGTACATTATTATAGTAATTCCATGGTGCTCTGTACATTATTATAGTAATTCCATGGTGCTCTGTACATTATTATAGTAATTCCATGGTGCTGTATATTAGTATAGTAATTCCATGGTGCTCTGTATATTAGTATAGTAATTCCATGGTGCTGTATATTAGTATAGTAATTCCATGGTGCTCTGTATATTATTATAGTAATTCCATGGTGCTGTATATTAGTATAGTAATTCCATGGTGCTCTGTATATTAGTATAGTAATTCCATGGTGCTGTATATTAGTATAGTAATTCCATGGTGCTCTGTATATTATTATAGTAATTCCATGGTGCTCTGTACATTATTATAGTAATTCCATGGTGCTCTGTACATTATTATAGTAATTCCATGGTGCTCTGTACATTATTATAGTAATTCCATGGTGCTCTGTATATTAGTATAGTAATTCCATGGTGCTCTGTATATTAGTATAGTAATTCCATGGTGCTGTATATTAGTATAGTAATTCCATGGTGCTCTGTATATTATTATAGTAATTCCATGGTGCTGTATATTAGTATAGTAATTCCATGGTGCTCTGTATATTAGTATAGTAATTCCATGGTGCTGTATATTAGTATAGTAATTCCATGGTGCTCTGTATATTATTATATTAATTCCATGGTGCTCTGTATATTAGTATAGTAATTCCATGGTGCTCTGTATATTATTATAGTAATTCCATGGTGCTCTGTATATTAGTATAGTAATTCCATGGTGCTCTGTATATTATTATAGTAATTCCATGGTGCTGTGTATATTATTATAGTAATTCCATGGTGCTCTGTATATTATTATAGTAATTCCATGGTGCTCTGTATATTAGTATAGTAATTCCATGGTGCTCTGTATATTAGTATAGTAATTCCATGGTGCTCTGTATATTATTATAGTAATTCCATGGTGCTCTGTATATTATTATAGTAATTCCATGGTGTTCTGTATATTAGTATAGTAATTCCATGGTGCTCTGTATATTAGTATAGTAATTCCATGGTGCTGTATATTAGTATAGTAATTCCATGGTGCTCTGTACATTATTATAGTAATTCCATGTTGCTCTGTATATTATTATAGTAATTCCATGGTGCTCTGTATATTAGTATAGTAATTCCATGGTGCTCTGTATATTAGTATAGTAATTCCATGGTGCTCTGTATATTATTATAGTAATTCCATGGTGCTCTGTATATTAGTATAGTAATTCCATGGTGCTCTGTATATTAGTATAGTAATTCCATGGTGCTCTGTATATTATTATAGTAATTCCATGGTGCTCTGTATATTATTATAGTAATTCCATGGTGCTCTGTATATTAGTATAGTAATTCCATGGTGCCTGTATATTATTATAGTAATTCCATGGTGCTGTATATTATTATAGTAATTCCATGGTGCTCTTTATATTAGTATAGTAATTCCATGGTGCTCTGTATATTAGTATAGTAATTCCATGGTGCCCTGTATATTAGTATAGTAATTCCATGGTGCTCTGTATATTATTATAGTAATTCCATGGTGCTCTGTATATTATTATATTAATTCCATGGTGCTCTGTATATTAGTATAGTAATTCCATGGTGCTCTGTATATTAGTATAGTAATCCCATGGTGCTGTATATTAGTATAGTAATTCCATGGTGCTCTGTATATTAGTATAGTAATTCCATGGTGCTCTGTATATTAGTATAGTAATTCCATGGTGCTGTATATTAGTGTAGTAATTCCATGGTGCTCTGTATATTAGTATAGTAATTCCATGGTGCTGTATATTAGTATAGTAATTCCATGGTGCTCTGTATATTAGTATAGTAATTCCATGGTGCTCTGTATATTATTATATTAACTCCATGGTGCTCTGTATATTATTATAGTAATTCCATGGTGCTCTGTACATTATTATATTAATTCCATGGTGCTCTGTATATTAGTACAGTAATTCCATGGTGCTGTATATTAGTATAGTAATTCCATGGTGCTCTGTATATTAGTATAGTAATTCCATTGTGCTCTGTATATTAGTATAGTAATTCCATGGTGCTCTGTATATTAGTATAGTAATTCCATGGTGCTCTGTATATTAGTATAGTAATTCCATGGTGCTCTGTATATTAGTATAGTAATTCCATGGTGCTCTGTATATTAGTATAGTAATTCCATGGTGCTGTATATTAGTATAGTAATTCCATGGTGCTCTGTATATTAGTATAGTATTTCCATGGTGCTGTATATTATTATAGTAATTCCATGGTGCTGTATATTAGTATAGTAATACCATGTTGCTCTGTATATTATTATAGTAATTCCATGGTGCTGTATATTAGTATAGTAATTCCATGGTGCTCTGTATATTATTATAGTAATTCCATGGTGCTCTGTATATTAGTATAGTAATTCCATGGTGCTCTGTATATTAGTATAGTAATTCCATGGTGCTCTGTATATTAGTATAGTAATTCCATGGTGCTCTGTATATTAGTATAGTAATTCCATGTTGCTCTGTATATTAGTATAGTAATTCCATGGTGCTCTGTATATTAGTATAGTAATTCCATGGTGCTCTGTATATTAGTATAGTAATTCCATGGTGCTCTGTACATTATTATATTAATTCCATGGTGCTCTGTATATTAGTATAGTAATTCCATGTTGCTCTGTATATTATTATAGTAATTCCATGGTGCTCTGTATATTAGTATAGTAATTCCATGGTGCTCTGTACATTAGTATAGTAATTCCATGGTGCTCTGTATATTAGTATAGTAATTCCATGGTGCTCTGTATATTAGTATAGTAATCCCATGGTGCTGTATATTAGTATAGTAATTCCATGGTGCTGTATATTAGTATAGTAATTCCATGGTGCTGTATATTAGTATAGTAATTCCATGGTGCTCTGTATATTAGTATAGTAATTCCATGGTGCTGTATATTAGTATAGTAATTCCATGGTGCTGTATATTAGTATAGTAATTCCATGGTGCTCTGTACATTATTATAGTAATTCCATGGTGCTCTGTACACTGTAGATGCCACAGTAATCGCGAACGTGCCATAATCGATAAGCAATGTTTCTGTCCGAGAACGCCCAACATCATCATTTTTTTAAAATTTTTTCTTGATAACAAGTTTGGTGTAGTAGAACCATTGACTTGGACATCCCTGTCCTTACGGTTTGTCCATAGAACACTTTTGCTTTTACCCTTCCCCTGGGTTACGTCTCAGGGTTAAAGAGGCTCCACTAAATGCCTTGACTACCTAACCTCCCCCCTTCTTCTCCGCCCTCTTCCTTTCCTTTCTCCCCTATTCTTTTTCTCTTCTCATCTTTTACAGGTCTTGCTTTCGCACAGAGAAGTGGCCAGACTTCAGTTGTGCTCCCTGAACATCAGAGGCTTCAACGTGCCGCAGAAGAGGACCCAGGTACTCTACAACATGCACAAGCTAAGGGCTGACCTCCTACTGCTACAGGAAACCTACTTTAAGACAGGCCTCGTGCCCACGATAGTAAACAGATATTTCCCTCGCTGGTTCCACAGCTCCAACCCTGACGGTAAATCAAAGGGAGTTAGTGTTGTCTTACATAAACACCTCCAAGCCACGGTCATTTCCCAGAGCTCCGATGCACAGGGTAGATATTTAAACGGGTTGTCTGGGATAAATGGAAAGCCCTACACTAATCTAAACCCACACCCTCCTACTTTCTAAATAACATAATTGATAAAAAATGTATAGTTACCCAGGGACATTTGCTGGTTATCCGGTGACGATCCGTTTCCCCGTTTCTGGATATGGAACATCACTACTATTCCCTCCCCATCCACTCCATCATACTTACCTTCCAGGCTTCTTCCTACGGGAAGGCTCCCCCCTCTTTTCTCACTGCCAGGGCTTGTCCCAGCGCTGATCTGTGCTCTGCTGCCGATAATCCACCTCTACTGCGCTGAAGAGCACAGATCAGCGCTGGGACTGTAGTGCGTGCCGAAAGTCAGAAAAGAAGGATGGAACATCGCGCAGGAAGAAGGCTGGAAGGAGGAGAGAGAGAGATAAGTATATAATGGGGTCGGGGGGTTAGGCTGAGCAGGTTGGGAGGAGCTAGTAGTGGGCGGGATAGCTAGAGAGACAGGGAGGGAGTGTATGGGAGGGAGAGAGAGAGGAAGGGGAGGAGTGAGGTGACAGGGAGTGAGTGTGGAAGTTTCATAGCAGGAAGCTGAACCATGTAAACAAATGCAGAAGATACCAGGAGCTCCCAGAGACCCCCAGAAATCACTCAAAACACTGCTAAAGGTATTTGAATGCATTTATTAACCCATTAATAACACTAACAGACTGTAAGGGAATTGCCAGTTGAGCAATTCTCCAGTGCTGCAGCAAAAACCTTAGAGGAAGGGAATACAGAGACAGTGAGCCCTAAAGTTGACCCAGACCCTGTCCCTACCTACTTGTCTCACTGTCCTAATGACAGGAACAACTTGGAGCCGGACCCTACTCTGAATAAGTGACAACACAGAACGCAGACAGGACGCACAAACAACAAAGGGAGGTCAGCTAGCCAAGGGGTCGGTAACAATCGAGCAATGCAGTACAGAATCAAAATCCAAGAGAATAGTCAAAGGAAAGCCAGTGGTCAGACAATCAGAAGAGCAGGTAACAAGGAGCAAGGAGTATAGCCAGTAAGCAAAATGCAATAGCAGGCGCCAATGGGAAAGTGGGCAAACAATAATAGGGAGAAAGAACCTGCCCCAGACTTGATAGGAGGACAGGCTGTCAATCACAAGGCAGGACTAAAGTTAACTCTTAGTGGAGCAGGGGGAAAGCAAGGTGAAGGAGAAGGGCGTGGTGGAAAATCAATTAACCTTCGTCAGGCTGCATAATTTTACAACGTTAATAGGCTGCAGAGGTACAATTGTACCTTCATATATACCTCCACTGTGGGAAGACTTTCTCCTTTACTTGGTTTCAGAAACTAAATTTCATTCAGCTATAAATGTTATGCTGATATCTATTGGCCAGTGTTGTTACTGCTCACTTATGTTGCTGTCAATTAAGTTGATTCAAACTGGGAGTGGCTTCTACTTCTCTTCCTGCCTCCCTCCTCTCAGTAGCCATTTTGCTGTTCATCTCATTGCTGTGAGCACACACATTTCTAGGCTTGTGAAGTCTTCAATTTCTTGGATACGAAGGTAGGAAAGTCTCACAGCATCTAACAGCCAGTTATACCTTCATTCGCCTTATGTGGGGACAGAACAGTTAGAAATTGTCTTTGAGCCTAGACTTGGCTTACATATATTTTGTATGAAACTTATCACTATAGGTATGATTTTTATACGAAAAATGGATAATAATTAGTATCTACATATTGTTTTACGATGTTTTACTTATATTCAGCACAAAATAAAGATGGTGGCTCTGTTACAATTTTCCTATTGGTCGAAAAAACAGTCGAAGATGGAATGAAAATTCTGAAACCGTATACGGTTTACATAATATATAAATTACATTTATAAATAATCACTAGAAATAATTTACTTTTTTATCTGCACTTTAGAATCGAGTTTCATTCTACTTGCCACGTGTTACTGAACTTAAATTACGAAGCCAAAATTCATCTACCAAGTCATCATGAGTGATAGTGATGCTGGATCTAGTTTCCGCCATAATCCAAGAAAACGTGTTCGCAGGTTAGTATCATTTTGTGAAAAGCCAATAATGTAGTATTGTGTAGTATTTCGGAAAATTATTTATTTTTCATTTTTTCATATTTACAGATTTACGTCTGACGAAATAATGCGAATGCTAGAAGAATCTGATTCTGAGCATGAGGAAGAACCATATGTTGCATCTGATGATGAAAACTATGTACCACAAGTGGATGTTACTGAAGAAGATTCAGACATTGAACAAGAAGTGGTCATAGATCAGGAAAAAGAATACGACTCAGACGAAAGTGTTGAGGATGAGTCTGTGCCTCAAAGTGCAGGCGACATTTGGACTGCTAAGGATAAAACTCAATGGTGTAGTGATCCACTGCCAAATGCACAAACAAAATCTCGTAATGTCCTACGACAAAGAGGTGGCCCTGCAGCAATCAGCAACCTGTATACAGCAAAAGAGCTATTCAAGTCAATCATGACTCCCGAGATGTGTGACATCATATTACGAGAAACGAATCGAAAGGCCAAGAGAGTTTGTGATGCTTACAACAACGAACTGGTACAACGTTTTCCTGATTCTTCTGAACGGCCCCCACAAAAAACATTCAAGCAATTTACTGAAACTGAACTCCATGCATTTTTGGGCATACTGATTGCTGTTGGTGTGCACAGAGACAACAAAGAGAATCTGGAGGAAATGTGGAATGTTGCTGCTCTGCCTCTTATACGTGCAGCCATGTCTCGTGACCGCTTCAAGATGATACTCAGATTTATCAAATTTGACAACGAAAAAACACGTGCAGAACGTGTGCAAACAGATAAAGCTGCACCAATACGGGACATCTGGACAATGCTGAACAGAAATCTGGAGAGAGCCTACAAGCCATATAATTGTATCACCGTCGACGAGCAATTATTTCCATTTAGAGGCCATACTAAGTTTACCCAGTATATACCTTCAAAACCAGCTAAATATGGCATAAAGATTTTCTGGGCTTGTGACTCGTCAAACGCCTACCCATTACAAGGTCAGCTCTACACTGGGAAACCAACTGATGGTCCTCGACAAGTAAACATTGGTGAACGAACAGTATTGGACCTAGTGAGCTCGTATAAAGGCTCTGGAAGAAATGTCACCACCGATAACTTCTTTACAACCATGGAACTAGCTAAGGTATTGACCTCCTGGAACATGACACTAGTTGGTACAGTGAGAAAAAACAAAAGGTTCCTACCTAGCAACATGCAGCCTGCCAAAGAAAGGCCTGTAAACTCGACAAATTTTGCCTACAATCATGATGCAACAGTCTGTTCATATGTACCAAAGAAGAACAAATCAGTCGTGCTTCTATCATCTACGCACATTACGGGAGAAGTTGAAGAGACACTAGCAGCCAAGCCAGAGATAATAAAATACTACAACAAAACAAAAGGCGGAGTTGATGTTATGGATAAAATGTTGGGAGAGTACACTGTGAAACGACGAACATTATGTTGGCCTCTGGCATTTTTCTACAATATGATTGACGTCACTGGGTTAGCATCCTACATCATCTACAGAGAACACAATCCAAGCTTCAGGACAAAGGATCAATGAAGAAAGTTCCTGAAAGATCTCGCAAATCAGCTGTGTATGTCTGCAATTGAAGATCGTAGTACAAACGAATGATGATGAGAAACCATTTTCTTCGAGGTGCAGTAGAAATGGTGCTTGGACGATGCATTCTGGTAGCATCGCAAGCAGCAGCTGGCCCTCAAATACCTCATGGTAGTCGTGGACCCTCCCCTGTTGTTGGTAGTTGCTATGTCTGCCGAGACCTGAGGCGAAAACAACGTAAGACTAGAAAGTCTTGTGTGGTTTGTGTGAAACCCATTTGTGATGAACACTCGGTAGCAAAGACAACATGCATTACTTGCGAAGAAAATTGTCGGGGGTTAATCTCCCCCCGGGATGGATGTCACCGTAAGCCTAATTAAATAGATAACCAGTTTCGAGCGCTCGGGAAACAAGACGTACACAGGTATCGTGTATGAACAGTTTCTACTTTATTGCGTAGTTCAATACAGTTTTAAAAGCAAGCTCAGTTACATAACAATCATGTGATCAATATACATATATGGTCTTTCCGGTTCTGTTACCAGACAAATTTGTTCAGTTTCCCATCAACCCCAGATGTTTCCTTTTCACCTTATCTGAATGTCCTTCTTATCATTCCTGAGAATGGCAGATCGACCTGAGAACAGCAGAACTGTTGACATCTTCCCCCAGACTCCAAGTCTGTATTCTATCTATAAACTATGCAGTCTTGTCTGCAGAACATTCCACCCTCTTGTGCTTTCTGTATATAGTGCAAACTTACATTTTCTTTTATAATGTAAATGAACAGTTTTTTTACTTGTTTATAATAATAAAATAGCATTATCATTAAAAAAAATATTATTCTTTTTTCCTTGCATTATCTTCATTCAAAATATATGAGGGTACATTTGTACCTATGCAGCTTGTTATGGATGCAAAAATATCTCGACCCCTTATCTTGGAAGGGGGTGGAGATATTTTATTGAAATTTGGCCAATATATTCTGGACCAAAACTGCAGAGATGTCACGAAATTTCAGCCCTCTACGGCTTTTCGAAAAAAAAGTTATTGCAATTTTAAAACGGAATAGTTACAATTGTACCTACTCAGCCGGACGAAGGTTAAGGAGGTGAGGGAATAGGACAGTGTTCAGACAATACAAGAAAAACCCAAGGAAAGAATTACAACCGGGCACGCCTCCTGCACCACAGCGTGCGCCCGGAGGACGGCGCCAAAGCCTGGACAGGCAAGGACGTTACAGTACCCCCCCTTTTACGAGGGGCCTCTGGACCCTCGCCAGATGGACCAGGTTTCGAAGGGTTCTGGCGATGAAAGAGATTAAATAAACGTGGCGCATGTAGGTCCCTACCAGAAACCCACGTTCGCTCTTCCGGGCCATAACCCTTCCAGTGCATGAGGTACTGAACAGCATTCTGCACCCGACGGGAATCCATAATTTTTTCTACTTCATATTCTAGTTCCCCTTGGATCACCACCGGCGCAGATGGACTGGAAGAAGTAAGGACAGGGGAGATATACTTCTTCAAAAGCGAATTGTGGAAGACGTTGTGGATACGAAAAGAACTTGGAAGTTGTAATTTAAAAGATACTGGGTTTATGAGTTCAGAAATGACATAGGGCCCAATGTAACGTGGTGCAAATTTCCCCGAAGGAACTCTAAGACGCAGATTCCTAGTGGACAGCCAGACTCGATCTCCCACTCTGTATTCAGGGCCAGGCAAGCGTCTTTTATTTGCCTGCCGTTTTTGATATTCTTGGGCTTTAACCAGGCTCAGACGAGCCTGGGCCCAGACTGTGCACAGTCGCTGATAAGTCTGTTCGGCAGTGGGATTAACAGACACGGTGCTACGGAGAGAGGAGTACCTGGGGTTAAAACCATAGTTGCAATAAAACGGAGACATTTTAGTGGTGACGTTAACCCTGTTGTTTATTGCAAACGCTGCTAGAGGAAGAAAGGTTCTCCATTTTTCTTGAGCATCAGACACAAAACACCTTAAGTACTGTTCCAAAGTTTTGTTGAATCTCTCTGTCTGGCCATTGGTCTCAGGGTGGAACGCGGAAGAGAAAGATAGAGAGACCCCCAGACGACCACAAAATTCCTTCCAGAATCTAGAGACAAATTGTACACCCCGATCAGATACAATATTGTTTGGCCCCCTCGAGGAAATGTCTCCACTCCTCGAATGCCCATTTAATGGCTAGGAGTTCTCGATTACCAACGTCATAGTTGCGCTGCGTAGGAGAGAATTTCCTCGAGAAGAAGGCTACAGGTTGCAAACACGTAAAATTTTCAGAGCCCTGAGACAACACGGCACCAACCCCCACTTCAGAGGCATCAACCTCAATAATAAATGGGCGATCATAGTCTGGTGGTACTAATACAGGATCCTCAACAAAACATTTCTTGAGATGTACAAAAGCCTCTTCCGCTTCCGGAGTCCATTTGGTCACATCGGCACCTTTCTTTGTGAGATCCGTCAATGGCTTCACTATAGAAGAGAAATTCTTAATAAATTTTCGATAATAGTTGGAGAACCCCAAGAAACGTTGCAGGGCTTTAAGGTTGGAGGGGCGTTCCCAGTTTTTAATAGCCGTGACTTTTAGTGGATCCATACAAAAAGAATCGGGAGTAATAACGTAACCGAGGAAGGTGACCCTTTGGACTCCGAACAGGCATTTGAACAGTTTGGCAAAGAGAGAGTTTTGACGCAACAGTAGCAAAACACTCCTAACATGCTCAATATGTGTGGCCCAATCAGGAGAGAACACTAGAATATCATCCAGGTAGACAACCACATAACGACCGAGCAAGTCTCTAAAGATATCGTTAACAAAGTGTTGAAATACTGCGGGTGCATTACATAACCCGAAAGGCATTACCAAATATTCAAAGTGACCTTCCGGGGTGTTGAACGCAGTTTTCCATTCATCTCCTTCTCTAATCCCGATCAGATTGTATGCCCCACGGAGGTCAATTTTAGAAAACCAGCGGGCACCCACAATCTGATTGAAAAGATCAGGGATCAGGGGAAGAGGGTACTGATTTTTAACTGTAATTTTATTTAATTCTCGGTAGTCAATGCATGGTCGCAGTCCGCCATCTTTCTTTTTAACAAAAAAGAACCCAGCTCCCATGGGAGACTGAGACGGACGGATGTGACCTTTAAGAAGACTATCCTGAGTGTAATCCTGCATAGCCTCACGTTCTGGAGCAGAAAGATTGAAGATCCTTCCCTTAGGGTATTTGGAGTCGGGAAGGAGTTCAATCGCACAATCGTAAGGTCTATGCGGCGGTAAAACTTCAGCAGCTTTAGGATCAAAAACATCATGAAAATCAGACAGAAATTCAGGAAGAAGCGTCTCCTCACTGAGACAATCAGAGGCATGCAAAGCAATACAATGGGAGGAGCACTGATTCCCCCATTTCACTAACTCTTTTTTGGGCCAATCAAAGGTAGGTTTATGGAGGTCTAGCCAGGGAAGCCCTAAAATGATATCAGACTAGAGATCCTCCCTAACAAAAAAACTCATGAGCTCCGTATGTATTGAGCCCACTTGCAAAGAGAGTAAGGGGGTTTTAAAATGGATTTTACCCCTGGCCAGTGGAGTCAAATCCGCCCCAGTAACCAACAGAGGAGTATCTAATGATACAAGTTCAATACATAAAGCAGAAACAAACAAAAATTTAACAAAGTTAGTGGCAGCCCCAGAATCTACTAGGGCCTGCCCAGAAACAGATCTGTCCCCAAAGGACAGAGACACAGGTAACATCAATTTGGGAGATTTTTCAGAAGATACCTGACTGCCTGAGTGGTTCTTCTGAATACCACTCAGGCCCTGGAGTTTTCCGCTAGTGTACGTGGTTTGATGGAACAGTCTCGGATGAGGTGACCCGGTTTGCCGCAATACAGGCAGAGATGATTCCGGAAACGATATTCTCGTCTAGCCTTGGTATCCAGTGCTCCCAACTGCATAGGCTCATCTCCAGGGGTGACAGAAGGAGAAACAGATTCTTTAACAGAAAGAGAGGGATAGACAGAAGACTTAGTGGGACCAATCCCCACCCTCTCTTTACGTCTGTCCTGGAGTCTCCTGTCAATGCGGACAGCTAAGGTCATGGCCTTTTCTAAGGTAGGGGGATCAGGGTGACCTACCCAGACATCCTTCACTGAATCATTCAGGCCCTGTTTAAAAAGAGCTTTCAAAGTGGAGTCACACCAACCTGCTGTTATACTCAACTTCCGAAACTCAGAGCAGTAAGTTTCAGCGGATAGTTTACCTTGCCGGAGGGTAAGAAGTTGGGACTCGGCAAGTCCAATTTGATCAGGCTCAGCATAAATGGCCCCCAAAGACTTAAAAAATTTTCCCAGATCTGTCCACTCCTCTGCCTCAGGGGGGAGTTTAAGGGCCCAAGTCTGTGGATCCCCCTGTAAGAGGGAAATGACCACCCCCACCATCTGAGACTGCAACGCATGAGGGTTGACACGAAAATACAACAGACATGATTCCCTGAACGTCTCAAATTTACCTCGGTCCCCTGAAAACCTATCCGGAAGTAACATTTTAACCTTGGGAAGGGAAATGACAGCAGGTGGTGTAGCAGCGGCCTCAGCTTGATTCTGGGTGAGAGTGTGTACCTCATTGGCCAGCTCAGACACCAAACCTGCCAAACCCTCCATTCGAGTCACAAGGTCCTGAATAGAAGCCATGCCAGTAATGAGTAGAAGGGTTAAAGTGTTTTTTTTTTTGTTTGTTTTTTTAAGGCCTGCTATTCTGTAAGGGAATTGCCAGTTGAGCAATTCTCCAGTGCTGCAGCAAAAACCTGAGAGGAAGGGAATACAGAGACAGTGAGCCCTAAAGTTGACCCAGACCCTGTCCCTACCTACTTGTCTCACTGTCCTAATGACAGGAACAACTTGGAGCCGGTCCCTACTCTGAATAAGTGTAAACACAGAACGCAGACAGGACGCACAAACAACAAAGGGAGGTCAGCTAGCCAGGGGTCGGTAACAATCGAGCAATGCAGTACAGAATCAAAATCCAAGAGAATAGTCAAATTCAAAGCCAGTGGTCAGAAAATCAGAAGAGCAGGTAACAAGGAACAAGGAATATAGCCAGTAAGCGAAATGCAATAGCAGGCGCCAATGGGAAAGTGAGCAAACAATAAATAGGGAGAAAGAACCCGCCCCAGACTTGATAGGAGGACAGGCTGTCAATCACAAGGCAGGACTAAAGTTAAAGGGGTATTCCTATGAACATAATCATATCTATATTTGTAGATAATTAAAAGTTAAACATTTTTGCAAATATAAGTAGTTAAAAATTCTGCAGAGTTTTAAAGATTTCCTCTAACTATCTTAGTGCTGACAGTCTGTTGTCTTGATCGGTTGCCAATGGATACGACTACAAATGCTGAAACTTTATATGGTCTGGGACTTGCCAAAAACCCAGCTATGATTTTCTTATTGTAGTTGGGTTATCAGGCAGGGACACTACATGTATCAGAAGATATCCCGACCATGATATGGAAACCATTGCTGATTTTCTGACCTTAGAAAGTTCCTGCATTCATGGTCGTATCCATTGGCAACCGATCAAGACAACAAGACTGTGACCACAAGATAGTTAGAGAAAATCTTTAAAACTCTGCAAAATGTTTAATTATTTATATTTGCAAAAATGTTTAACTTTTAATTATCTACAAATTTAAAAATGGTTATGTACATGGGAATACCCCTTTAACTCTTAGTGGAGCAGGGGGAAAGCAAGGTGAAGGAGAAGGGCGTGGTGGAAAATCAATTAAGGAGGTGAGGGAATAGGACAGTGTTCAGACAATACAAGAAAAACCCAAGGAAAGAATTACAACTGGGCATGCCTACTGCGCCGCAGCGTGCGCCCGGAGGACAGCGCCAAAGCCCGGACCAGCAAGGACGATACACAGACATTTAAAAAAAAAAAACATTTTTTGCCCGGAAATAATAATAATAATATGTAACCATGAGAAATTATTCACAATCTCTAATTTCAATCTCCCCAACCAGAGCCAAGCTCAAGTCTGTCGCTCCTTTCTTTGTGCCTTAGCTGAGTTTGCTGAAGGGTCGGTGGTCATGGCAGGAGAGCCGAACTTATCCATAGATACAATAATGGATTCCTCCTCATCCCTTTGTCACATTTCCAGGCCCTGAAATCTAAGATCGCTGACATAAGGCTTGTCGATGTCTGGTGGATCCTTCATCCCCAGGTGAGAGATTATTATTTATTGTGTCTGTCTTTGTGTTACTAATACTGCTGTTTTGTAGATTTTGTAGATTCATGGAGTTTTGTGTTTCTGCGCGTCATCCTTTTGGAACAAGTCGTTTCGAGATCGTCTGTCAAGCTTTACACTTTATAATATTTGGGACTAAATTGTTGGGTTCATATTCACTTATTCTATTATACTTATCTTAATTATCTAATTGATATTATGTTTTCCATTTTTGGATATTTAATAATTTTTTTCTTTATTATCCACAGTAATGTGATCTGACTTTTATAATTGTGTCTTAGTTCTTGTTCTCATTTTGTCCATTATTAATCACTTTATATCTCTTGCTATGTAGAGATGTTCCTTTGGCACATTATTCCATGTGTCTTATTATAGCTAGGCTTCACTGACACTATTTATTCACACTGATTCTTCTTTTTTTTATACACAAATAATAAAACGGCCCGTTACGACTTTTTCCTTTTGCGCATGGGTAGGGGATAGACTGGCTGGTTCCTTTAAACATGCTTAGAGGCGCCGCTGCGTTTATGCGTGCACTGTTGGCGCCCATTTTTATAATGTATTCTTGTGCGCGATGACGTGGTCATGTTACGCATGCGTGGCAATGTCACCGCGCACTACGTTCCGGTCTTCCTCCCATGTGCATCGTTTATACACACACTCCGATGAGTCTTTTAGTGTAGTGAACAGGTGTGTTCACTTAAATTGCGGTGGTATTTATATCCCTCATTTTTAATGAGACTTTGCCTCCTGACGAAGCCATTCACTGGTGTATTTTGTATCAGGTTACATATTGTAGTTTAGGGTTCATTTCGGTGCTTCTACTCCATGGGCGGGGGTGCAGGTATCATCAGAGCTGTTTTGCAGCGCAATTGTTTGTATCCTTGTATTTATTAGAGTCATTACATGTGCGATTTATCCTTTATAATGTATTGTATGTGAATAAAATTGATATATAAATACTTTATTCTGGGTTGTTTCCATATGTGCTTTGGGTATCTCTATATGTTGTTTATGGGACTCCAACTGAGATATTGATTAGAGGAAATTTGTTTTAGTGACCATCCTGACACTATAGCTTAATGTTTCCGAGACTACTACCAAAATCTCTACAATCAGATTTACAAGTGCAAGAGATACAAAACATCAACGATTATTTGTGAATTCTCTTATGTCTAATAAGATTTGATCTCTCAGTAAAACATTTCCCACATTCTGGGCATGAATATGGCTTCTCTCCAGTGTGAATTCTTTGATGTTTAACTAGTTCTGTTTTGGAGGTAAAACATTTCTCACATCCTGGACATGAATATGGCTTCTCCCCTGTGTGAATTTTTTGATGTTGAATAAGATTTGATCTCTCAGTAAAACATTTCCCACATTCTGGACATGAATATGGCTTCTCTCCTGTGTGAGTTCTTTGATGTTTAACAAGTTCTGCTTTGGAGGTAAAACATTTCCCACATTCTGGGCATGAATATGGCTTCTCCCCTGTGTGAATTCTTTGATGCTTAACAAGGTCTGATTTAGAGATAAAACATTTACCACATTCTGGGCATGAATATGGCTTCTCCCCTGTGTGAATTTTTTGATGTTGAATAAGATTTGATCTCTCAGTAAAACATTTCCCACATTCTGGACATGAATATGGCTTCTCTCCTGTGTGAGTTCTTTGATGTTTAACAAGTTCTGATTTGGAGGTAAAACATTTCCCACATTCTGGGCATGAATATGGCTTCTCTCCCGTGTGAGTTCTTTGATGTTTAACAAGTTCTGATTTAAAGATAAAACATTTCCCACATTCTGGGCATGAAAATGGCTTCTCCCCTGTGTGAATCTTTTGATGTTTAACAAGATTTGATTTCTGAGTAAAACATTTCCCACATTCTGGGCATGAATATGGCTTCTCCCCTGTGTGAATCTTTTGATGTCGAACAAGTTTTGATTTAGAGCTAAAACATTTCCCACATTCTGGGCATGAATATGGCTTCTCCCCGGGGGGGATTTGTGGGGGGAAAACCCCCTTCCGGGGGGTTGCTTTTGGTTTAGGGGGCGGGGGGTGTTGGGGAAGAAGAAATTCCCCCCGGGGGGGGGGGGGGGGGTGGGGGGGGGGGGGGGGTGTTCTTGGGGTGGGTGGGGGGTGGCGGGGCCCCCGGCCCTGTTATTTGGGGGTTAGGGGTGGCCCGCGGGGCCCGGGGGGGGGGCCCCGGGGAGGAGAAAAGAGAAGTGACGATTTTTGAATAAGATAACATAAAAAAAAAAAACCCATGGAGAAATAGCGAGGGGGTGGGGTGTTGGAGAAGAAAACGGGGGGGCGCGGGGGAGTGTGTAGGAAAACGAGGGGGGGGGGGATATTAGTATAGTAATTCCATGGTGCTCTGTATATTATTATAGTAATTCCATGGTGCTGTATATTAGTATAGTAATTCCATGGTGCTGTATATTAGTATAGTAATTCCATGGTGCTCTGTATATTAGTATAGTAATTCCATGGTGCTGTATATTAGTATAGTAATTCCATGGTGCTCTGTATATTAGTATAGTAATTCCATGGTGCTGTATATTAGTATAGTAATTCCATGGTGCTCTGTATATTAGTATAGTAATTCCATGGTGCCTGTATATTAGTATAGTAATTCCATGGTGCTCTGTATATTAGTATAGTAATTCCATGGTGCTCTGTATATTAGTATAGTAATTCCATGGTGCTGTATATTAGTATAGTAATTCCATGGTGCTGTATATTAGTATAGTAATCCCATGGTGCTCTGTATATTAGTATAGTAATTCCATGGTGCTCTGTATATTAGTATAGTAATTCCATGGTGCTCTGTATATTAGTATAGTAATTCCATGGTGCTCTGTATATTAGTATAGTAATTCCATGGTGCTCTGTATATTAGTATAGTAATTCCATGGTGCTCTGTATATTAGTATAGTAATTCCATGGTGCTCTGTATATTATTATAGTAATTCCATGGTGCTCTGTATATTAGTATAGTAATTCCATGGTGCTCTGTATATTAGTATAGTAATTCCATGGTGCTGTATATTATTATAGTAATTCCATGGTGCTGTATATTATTATAGTAATTCCATGGTGCTCTGTATATTAGTATAGTAATTCCATGGTGCTGTATATTAGTATAGTAATTCCATGGTGCTCTGTATATTAGTATAGTAATTCCATGGTGCTCTGTATATTAGTATAGTAATTCCATGGTGCTCTGTATATTAGTATAGTAATTCCATGGTGCTGTATATTAGTATAGTAATTCCATGGTGCTCTGTATATTAGTATAGTAATTCCATGGTGCTCTGTATATTAGTATAGTAATTCCATGGTGCTGTATATTAGTATAGTAATTCCATGGTGCTCTGTATATTAGTATAGTAATTCCATGGTGCTCTGTATATTAGTATAGTAATTCCATGGTGCTCTGTATATTAGTATAGTAATTCCATGGTGCTCTGTATATTAGTATAGTAATTCCATGGTGCTCTGTATATTAGTATAGTAATTCCATGGTGCTGTATATTATTATAGTAATTCCATGGTGCTGTATATTAGTATAGTAATTCCATGGTGCTGTATATTAGTATAGTAATTCCATGGTGCTGTATATTAGTATAGTAATTCCATGGTGCTCTGTATATTAGTATAGTAATTCCATGGTGCTCTGTATATTAGTATAGTAATTCCATGGTGCTCTGTATATTAGTATAGTAATTCCATGGTGCTGTATATTAGTATAGTAATTCCATGGTGCTGTATATTAGTATAGTAATTCCATGGTGCTCTGTATATTAGTATAGTAATTCCATGGTGCTCTGTATATTAGTATAGTAATTCCATGGTGCTGTATATTAGTATAGTAATTCCATGGTGCTCTGTATATTAGTATAGTAATTCCATGGTGCTCTGTATATTAGTATAGTAATTCCATGGTGCTGTATATTAGTATAGTAATTCCATGGTGCTCTGTATATTAGTATAGTAATTCCATGGTGCTCTGTATATTAGTATAGTAATTCCATGGTGCTGTATATTAGTATAGTAATTCCATGGTGCTGTATATTAGTATAGTAATTCCATGGTGCTCTGTATATTAGTATAGTAATTCCATGGTGCTGTATATTAGTATAGTAATTCCATGGTGTCTGTATATTAGTATAGTAATTCCATGGTGCTCTGTATATTAGTATAGTAATTCCATGGTGCTGTATATTAGTATAGTAATTCCATGGTGCTCTGTATATTAGTATAGTAATTCCATGGTGCTCTGTATATTAGTATAGTATTTCCATGGTGCTCTGTATATTAGTATAGTAATTCCATGGTGCTGTATATTAGTATAGTAATTCCATGGTGCTGTATATTAGTATAGTAATTCCATGGTGCTCTGTATATTAGTATAGTAATTCCATGGTGCTCTGTATATTATTATAGTAATTCCATGGTGCTGTATATTAGTATAGTAATTCCATGGTGCTGTATATTAGTATAGTAATTCCATGGTGCTCTGTATATTAGTATAGTAATTCCATGGTGCTCTGTATATTAGTATAGTAATTCCATGGTGCTCTGTATATTAGTATAGTAATTCCATGGTGCTCTGTATATTAGTATAGTAATTCCATGGTGCTGTATATTAGTATAGTAATTCCATGGTGCTCTGTATATTAGTATAGTAATTCCATGGTGCTCTGTATATTAGTATAGTAATTCCATGGTGCTCTGTATATTAGTATAGTAATTCCATGGTGCTCTGTATATTAGTATAGTAATTCCATGGTGCTCTGTATATTAGTATAGTAATTCCATGGTGCTGTATATTAGTATAGTAATTCCATGGTGCTGTATATTAGTATAGTAATTCCATGGTGCTCTGTATATTAGTATAGTAATTCCATGGTGCTCTGTATATTAGTATAGTAATCCCATGGTGCTCTGTATATTAGTATAGTAATTCCATGGTGCTCTGTATATTAGTATAGTAATTCCATGGTGCTGTATATTATTATAGTAATTCCATGGTGCTGTATATTAGTATAGTAATTCCATGGTGCTGTATATTAGTATAGTAATTCCATGGTGCTCTGTATATTAGTATAGTAATTCCATGGTGCTCTGTATATTAGTATAGTAATTCCATGGTGCTCTGTATATTAGTATAGTAATTCCATGGTGCTCTGTATATTATTATAGTAATTCCATGGTGCTGTATATTAGTATAGTAATTCCATGGTGCTCTGTATATTAGTATAGTAATTCCATGGTGCTCTGTATATTAGTATAGTAATTCCATGGTGCTCTGTATATTAGTATAGTAATTCCATGGTGCTCTGTATATTAGTATAGTAATTCCATGGTGCTGTATATTATTATAGTAATTCCATGGTGCTCTGTATATTAGTATAGTAATTCCATGGTGCTCTGTATATTAGTATAGTAATTCCATGGTGCTCTGTATATTAGTATAGTAATTCCATGGTGCTCTGTATATTAGTATAGTAATTCCATGGTGCTCTGTATATTAGTATAGTAATTCCATGGTGCTGTATATTAGTATAGTAATTCCATGGTGCTGTATATTAGTATAGTAATTCCATGGTGCTGTATATTAGTATAGTAATTCCATGGTGCTCTGTATATTAGTATAGTAATTCCATGGTGCTCTGTATATTAGTATGGTAATTCCATGGTGCTCTGTATATTAGTATAGTAATTCCATGGTGCTCTGTATATTAGTATAGTAATTCCATGGTGCTCTGTATATTAGTATAGTAATTCCATGGTGCTCTGTATATTAGTATAGTAATTCCATGGTGCTGTATATTAGTATAGTAATTCCATGGTGCTCTGTATATTAGTATAGTAATTCCATGGTGCTGTATATTAGTATAGTAATTCCATGGTGCTCTGTATATTATTATAGTAATTCCATGGTGCTCTGTATATTAGTATAGTAATTCCATGGTGCTCTGTATATTAGTATAGTAATTCCATGGTGCTCTGTATATTAGTATAGTAATTCCATGGTGCTCTGTATATTAGTATAGTAATTCCATGGTGCTCTGTATATTAGTATAGTAATTCCATGGTGCTCTGTATATTAGTATAGTAATTCCATGGTGCTCTGTATATTAGTATAGTAATTCCATGGTGCTGTATATTAGTATAGTAATTCCATGGTGTCTGTATATTAGTATAGTAATTCCATGGTGCTCTGTATATTAGTATAGTAATTCCATGGTGCTCTGTATATTAGTATAGTAATTCCATGGTGCTGTATATTAGTATAGTAATTCCATGGTGCTCTGTATATTAGTATAGTAATTCCATGGTGCTGTATATTAGTATAGTAATTCCATGGTGCTCTGTATATTAGTATAGTAATTCCATGGTGCTCTGTATATTAGTATAGTAATTCCATGGTGCTGTATATTAGTATAGTAATTCCATGGTGCTGTATATTAGTATAGTAATTCCATGGTGCTGTATATTAGTATAGTAATTCCATGGTGCTCTGTATATTAGTATAGTAATCCCATGGTGCTGTATATTAGTATAGTAATTCCATGGTGCTGTATATTAGTATAGTAATTCCATGGTGCTCTGTATATTAGTATAGTAATTCCATGGTGCTCTGTATATTAGTATAGTAATTCCATGGTGCTCTGTATATTAGTATAGTAATTCCATGGTGCTCTGTATATTAGTATAGTAATTCCATGGTGCCTGTATATTAGTATAGTAATTCCATGGTGCTCTGTATATTAGTATAGTAATTCCATGGTGCTCTGTATATTAGTATAGTAATCCCATGGTGCTCTGTATATTAGTATAGTAATTCCATGGTGCTGTATATTAGTATAGTAATTCCATGGTGCTCTGTATATTAGTATAGTAATTCCATGGTGCTCTGTATATTAGTATAGTAATTCCATGGTGCCTGTATATTAGTATAGTAATTCCATGGTGCTCTGTATATTAGTATAGTAATTCCATGGTGCTCTGTATATTAGTATAGTAATTCCATGGTGCTCTGTATATTAGTATAGTAATTCCATGGTGCTCTGTATATTAGTATAGTAATTCCATGGTGCTCTGTATATTAGTATAGTAATTCCATGGTGCTGTATATTAGTATAGTAATCCCATGGTGCTCTGTATATTAGTATAGTAATTCCATGGTGCTGTATATTAGTATAGTAATTCCATGGTGCTGTATATTAGTATAGTAATTCCATGGTGCTCTGTATATTAGTATAGTAATTCCATGGTGCTCTGTATATTAGTATAGTAATTCCATGGTGCTCTGTATATTAGTATAGTAATTCCATGGTGCTCTGTATATTAGTATAGTAATTCCATGGTGCTCTGTATATTAGTATAGTAATTCCATGGTGCTCTGTATATTAGTATAGTAATTCCATGGTGCTCTGTATATTAGTATAGTAATTCCATGGTGCTCTGTATATTAGTATAGTAATTCCATGGTGCTCTGTATATTAGTATAGTAATTCCATGGTGCTCTGTATATTAGTATAGTAATTCCATGGTGCTCTGTATATTAGTATAGTAATTCCATGGTGCTCTGTATATTAGTATAGTAATTCCATGGTGCTCTGTATATTAGTATAGTAATTCCATGGTGCTCTGTATATTAGTATAGTAATTCCATGGTGCTCTGTATATTAGTATAGTAATTCCATGGTGCTGTATATTAGTATAGTAATTCCATGGTGCTGTATATTAGTATAGTAATTCCATGGTGCTCTGTATATTAGTATAGTAATTCCATGGTGCTGTATATTAGTATAGTAATTCCACGGTGCTCTGTATATTAGTATAGTAATTCCATGGTGCTCTGTATATTAGTATAGTAATTCCATGGTGCTCTGTATATTAGTATAGTAATCCCATGGTGCTCTGTATATTAGTATAGTAATTCCATGGTGCTGTATATTATTATAGTAATTCCATGGTGCTCTGTACATTATTATAGTAATTCCATGGTGCTCTGTACACTGTAGATGCCACAGTAATCGCGAACGTGCCATAATCGATAAGCAATGTTTCTGTCCAAGAACACCCAACATCATCATTTTTTTTTTTTTTTTCTTGATAAGTTTGGTGTAGTAGAAACATATTGACTTGGACATCCCTGTCCTTAAGGTTTGTCCATAGAACACTTTTGCTTTTACCCTTCCCCTGGGTTAGGTCTCAGGGTTAAAGAGGCTCCACTAAATGCCTTGCCTACCTAACCTCCCACCTTCTTCTCCGCCCTCTTCCTTTCCTTTCTCCCCTATTCTTTTTTCTCTTCTCATCTTTTACAGGTCTTGCTTTCGCACAGAGAAGTGGCCAGACTTCAGTTGTGCTCCCTGAACATCAGAGGCTTCAACGTGCCGCAGAAGAGGACCCAGGTACTCTACAACATGCACAAGCTAAGGGCTGACCTCCTACTGCTACAGGAAACCTGCTTTAAGACAGGCCACGTGCCCACGATAGTAAACAGATATTTCCCTCGCTGGTTCCACAGCTCCAACCCTGACGGTAAATCAAAGAGAGTTAGTGTTGGCTTACATAAACACCTCCAAGCCACGGTCATTTCCCAGAGCTCCGATGCACAGGGTAGATATTTAAAGGGGTTGTCTGGGATAAATGGAAAGCCCTACACTAATCTAAACCCACACCCTCCTACTTTCTAAATAACATAATTGATAAAAAATGTATAGTTACCCAGGGACATTTGCTGGTTATCCGGTGACGATCCGTTTCCCCGTTTCTGGATATGGAACATCACTACTATTCCCTCCCCATCCACTCCATCATACTTACCTTCCAGGCTTCTTCCTGCGGGAAGGCTCCCCCCTCTTTTCTCACTGCCAGGGCTTGTCCCAGCGCTGATCTGTGATCTGCTGCCGATAATCCACCTCTACTGCACAGCTCCCACGCCTGCGCAGAAGGGTGGGTCGTCGCTGAAGAGCACAGATCAGCGCTGGGACTGTAGTGCGTGCTGAAAGTCAGAAAAGAAGGATGGACCATCGCGCAGGAAGAAGACTGGAAGGGAGAGAGGTAAGTATATAATGGGGTCGGGGGGTTAGGCTGAGCAGGTTGGGAGGAGCTAGTAGTGGGCGGGATAGCTAGAGAGACAGGGAGGGGATGTATGGGAGGGAGAGAGAGAGGAAGGGGAGGAGTGAGGTGACGGAGTGAGTGTGGAAGTTACATAGCAGGAAGCTGAACCATGTAGACAAATGCAGAAGATACCAGGAGCTCCCAGAGACCCCCAGAAATCACTCAAAACACTGCTAGAGGTATTTGGGTGCATTTATTAAGCATTAATAGCACTAACAGACATTTTTTTGAAAATAAATCATTTTTTGCCCGGAAATAATAATAATAATAATAAAAATATGTAACCATGAGAAATTATTCACAATCTCTAATTTCAATCTCGCCAACCACAGCCAAGCTCAAGTCTGTCGCTCCTTTCTTTGCGCCTTAGCCGAGTTTGCTGAAGGGTCAGTGGTCATGGCAGGAGAGCCGAACTTATCCATAGATACAATAATGGATTCCTCCTCATCCCTTTGTCACATTTCCAGGCCCTGAAATCTAAGATCGCTGACATGAGGCTTGTCGATGTCTGGTGGATCCTTCATCCCCAGGTGAGAGATTATTATTTATTGTGTCTGTCTTTGTGTTACTAATACAGCTGTTTTTATAGATTTTTGTAGATTAATGGAGTTTTGTGTTTCTGCGCGTCATCCTTTACACTTTATAATATTTCGGACTAAATTGTTGGGTTCATATTCACTTATTCTATTATATTTATCACTTAATTATCTAATATATATTATGTTTTCCATTTTTGGATATTTAATATTTTTTTTATTTATTATCCACAGTAATGTGATCTGACTTCTATAATTTTGTCTTAGTTCTTGTTCACATTTTGTCCATTATTAATCACTTTATATCTCTTGCTATGCAGAGATGTTCCTATGTAGAATATGGCTTCTCTCCAGTGTGAGTTCTTTGATGTTTAACAAGTTCTGTTTTGGAGGTAAAACATTTCTCATATCCTGGACATGAATATGGCTTCTCCCCTGTGTGAATTCTTTGATGCCTAACAAGGTCTGATTTATAGATAAAACATTTACCACATTCTGGGCATGAATATGGCTTCTCCCCTGTGTGAATTTTTTGATGATGAATAAGATGTGATCTCTTAGTAAAACATTTCCAACATTCTGGGCATGAATATGGCTTCTCCCCTGTGTGAATTCTTTGATGCCTAACCAGGTCTGATCTATAGATAAAACATTTACCACATTCTGGGCATGAATATGGCTTCTCCCCTGTGTGAATTTTTTGATGATGAGTAAGATTTGCTATCTCAGTAAAACATTTCCCACATTCTGGGCATGAATATGGCTTCTCTCCAGTGTGAATTCTTTGATGTTTAACAAGTTCTGTTTTGGAGATAAAACATTTCTCACATCCTCGACATGAATATGGCTTCTCCCCTGTGTGAATTCTTTGATGCTTAACAAGGTCTGATTTATAGATAAAACATTTACCACATTCTGGGCATGAATATGGCTTCTCTCCTGTGTGAATTTTTTGATGTTGAATAAGATGTGATCTCTCAGTAAAACATTTCCCACATTCTGGGCATGAATATGGCTTCTCTCCAGTGTGTTTTTTTTTATGTTTAACAAGTCCTGATTTGGAGGTAAAACATTTCCCACATTCTGGGCATGAATATGGCTTCTCCCCTGTGTGAATTCTTTGATGCTTAACAAGGTCTGATTTCTGAGTAAAACATTTCTCACATTCTGGGCATGAATATGGCTTCTCCCCTGTGTGAATTTTTTGATGTTGAACAAGACTTGATTTCTGAGCAAAACATTTCCCACATACTGGGCATGAATATGGCTTCTCCCCTGTGTGAATACTTTGATGCTTAACAAGGCCTGATTTAGAGATAAAACATTTCTCACATTCTGGACATGAATAAGGCTTCTCTCCTGTGTGAATTCTCTGATGTATAACACTTTTTTTGCGGCCTTCATTTTGCTTAACAGACTGTGATGAATTAGAAGAAAGATCTTTCTCCTGAAGGGCAGAGGGTATATCTGGGGTAATGACATGTTCTTCATATGGATCTTGTGTGATACCATGATCCTCTGCTTTATAATTTGTAGATATCAGATGTCCCTCTGAGCTCCTGGTACAGTCATCTGACAAGAAGAAAACTGATGTTACTATTTTTGAATAACATAACCTTATAAATATATTCCTCACTGAACGACGGCAGCGCGGCCTACTTCATTAGTACTCACTGTGCTGAGACGGAGGTCAGTGATAGTGAATAGTAATGAAGCGGGGCAGGAGACGCCACCACTGCTCTAGGTCACTGTAGAGGTGAACACAATCCATGGCTGCTTAAATATGGCCACTGATGTGGAATAATACTGTAGGATGCCATAAATCTTACTGTATTACACCCCATACACACAATAGAATCCAATCAACATCAGCTGAATTTTCCAGCCTGAACTCACCGCGGATCTGCTGTTCCATACAGTATGTAGTAGTATAATGTTGTACCGTGTTAGCCATTGAAAGTAGTGGAAGAGTGAAGAAATCAGGCGATACCTTTTAGAGGCTAACTGAGTATATTTGATAAGTTTTGATAAGTAAGCTTTCAAGAGTCTAGCTCTCTTCTTCAGACATGGTGTTATACAAGAACTGAAAATTCACAGATTATTTATACTCTATACACATGATCTTCAAAGGATTTTAGAGTCCTTAAAAAAACCCAAAACAAAATGCAATCTAAGTAGAGAAGTTATTTACAACAGGTCAAAAAAAACAATCTGGAAAGTTGTGGTGCTTGACAGAGGGATCTGTTATCTGATTGCTATCAGGAGGTGATTTGTGACCCTCACAGGTCATACATAGTGTGACATGAAGCTGGCATGAATATTAAGTCCAAATTGCAGAGTTTGAAATTTTTCCATAAATTTGTACTCCCATTCTTTCCTTTCCTCCTGCGTCTTAAAATGTCCCATTAAAACCACAACCTGCAAATCTTCAATAGAGTGGTCTTCTCTGGAGAAATGTGCGGCCACTGGGAGATCGGTTCTGCTGTTATTAATGGTGGATCTGTGTGAGTTCATTCGCTGACTAAGTCTCTGCCCCATTTCCCCCACATAGAGGCCTGTGGTGGGACATTGCACACACATTATGAGATACACCACATTGGAAGACCTGCAGGAAAATGTCCCCCTAATTCTGTGCACCTGCTGTGACTGTGGGATAGGTACACTGTCAGCGGTGTGGATGTACTTGCAGGTCATGCACCTTTTTTGTAGGCAAGGTGAGGTGCCATTTTCAGTTGGGGCCTTCAGGGCACTCCGGTCAATAATACGCCTCAGGTTTGGTGGTTGTCGAAAGGAAAGGAGAGGGGGGACTGGAAATATGTCCTTGAGTCTGTTGTCCCTATGTAGCACCGGTTGGAGCTCCTTGGCAATCCTTCGTAGGATCTCCAGCTGTGGGTTGTAGGTGACAACTAGGGACACTCGGGCTTCTTTCTGGGTCTCTATATGTGAGCAGACTGTCTCTGTTAATGGCTGCCGCTTTGTTTATTTGGTTGTCCGTCACTTTTGGTTTGGTTTCTCTGGAGAAGACCGCTCTATTGAAGATTTGCGGGTTGTGGTTTTAATGGGACAGTTTACGACGCAGGAGGAGAGGAAACAATGGGAATATAAGTTACTGCAAAAATTTCAAACTCTGCAATTTGGACTTAATATTCCTGCCAGCTTCATGTCACACTATGTATGAGCTGTGAGGGTCACAAATCACCTCCTGATAGCAAACAGATAACAGATCCCTCTGTCACGCACCACAACTTTCCAGATTGTTTTTTGACCTGTTGTAAATAACTTCTCTACTTAGATTGCATTTTGGTTTGGTTTTTTTTAAGGAGTCTAAAATCCTTTGAAGATCATGTGTATAGAGTATAAATAATCTGTGAATTTTCAGTTCTTGCATAACACCAATGTCTGAAGAAGAGAGCTAGACTCTTGAAAGCTTACTTATCAAAAGTTATCAAATATACTTAGTTAGCCTCTAAAAGGTATTGCCTGATACCTCCATACAGTATGTAGTATGTGTCTGTGGAGTCACAAGGAAGCAGGGACTCCTAGCTTCTTACATCACTAAGATACGGGGAGTCCTGGTGTGTGGACAGAGTTCGGGCTGGGAGATATGACTGATGTACAGACCAGATTTTCTAGTCCGGATTCCATAGTGTGATTGGGGTCTAAGGTGAGGGTTACACAGTGAAATTTGTAGATGCAGCTTCAGGAATTCAGAAGAAGAATTTTTCCGCTTTACCAAATCAGCCACCGAATCTCCATCACATTCCTTACTGGCCAGGCGGTATTTTCCACCTCCCATTTATTTCCATAGAGCTCTGAGGTGGAATCTGCCTGAAGATCGAGCAGGAGGATTATTTTTTCCGCTAGCTGAAATAATCTGCTATATAATTCTGGTAAATTCTTTCCCTTCACGAGGACTGACAGCCGGTGAGGAAGAAATTTGCCTCGTTCACATAGATGTCAGGTCCATATTCCTGCTGTACGTTATATTCTATACTACATTTATTATCCCCTATAGCGGTATCACATTTATATTCATGTATTATTAGTATTTTAGCTGAATCGGGGAACAACAAATAGTCTAAAAAATGACTGAATAGAATGAGTGACCCTTCTGTGCTGTATATAGTGGTGACTCCTCACCTGGGCGGTTACCTGTAGGAATGTCCTCCTCACACTCCTCATCACCACTCACATAGGGATCTTCCTTTATTGTCATAGATAGAGCATTAATGTCCTTCAGATCTTTATCCTGATGGAAAATCTGTGAAACAAATAATGTAAAAGTCACCGGACAAATGGGGAAGTCATAGAGAATGTTCTAGATCATTAATCCGCATGAAGATCAAAGATGTCCTGACAGTAGCTGCAGGTCTCTGAGAAGCTGGAGAAACATATTAGATGGCGGCTCAATGACACCGCCCATGTATATAACCATATAATACTGCTGGATACAACAAGACTGACCACAAGGACTTCACAGCCCGTCTACACATCATAGGGAATATCTCCATCTACCTGATCATCCTGTGGAAGAAGAGGACTGGGACATCTCTCCGGTGTTGTCCTCTTACTGGATCTACCTGTAGGAAACACAGACAGGGACTGAATTCATTCTGTACATACAAATAATGGAAGTCCATGTGTATATAGTCATGTCTATTACCTGCTGATGTGAGGGGCTGGTGGTCCTCCATCATCACCTCCTTGTACAGATCCTTGTGTCCTTCTAAATACTCCCACTCCTCCATGGAGAAATAGACAGCGACATCCTGACACCTTATAGGAACCTGACAACACAATGATACAGTCATCACCCAGACCCCTCCAGTTACTGTATAATGTCCCCGCATTCCCAGCAGTGTCACCTCTCCAGTCAGCAGCTCCAGCATCTTGTGGGTGAGTTCTAGGATCTTCTGTCCATTGATCTCCTCCTGTATCAGGGGGTGAGGTGGAGGCCCCGGGATTAGGCTCAGGGTTCCTCCATATCCTTCATACACAGGAGCCTGACAGCGCCCACTAGAGGTCTTCTTCACTACTGTGTAATCCTGGTTATGGGGAGACACATTAATAAATATCACTACATACATGTGCAGAGTCCATCACCTCTCCAGTCATATCATCTGTTATTACTATAGATAAGAATGATGTAATGTGACATCATCAGAATCTCTCACCTCTCCAGTAAGCTGGTAGATGATCTCTAGGGTGAGATTTAATAGACTTTCCGCCATCTTGTTCCTGTCTCTTTCCATCCTTGATGGATCAATCAGGAATATTCTCTTATATAGAAGATACTGAGAGGATTCTATATTGTAGGAACCTGAATGGAGAGAAGATGAGACAATGTAATCACTACACGGAATCCCAGGTAATAAATAGAACAGATGAGTCACATTATTATGACCACCTCCTACTTCTGACGTCGGCAGCGTGTAGCTCAGGAAGGAAGTGACTTGTTGTGGGCCGGCTTGGTGGGTATATAAGGTGTGTGATAGGCTGAACAGAATCTCATTGTTGTCTCGGGTAAAGGGGACGATTTATCAGAGTTGCAAAAGGGATAATTATTGGCTGTCGGGCCAAGGGTGACAGTATTTCTCCAACAACGCAGGTTGTGAACTGTTCGTGTGCTGCTTTGGTGAAAGTGTAACCAACCTGGAAACTGTGGAGAACCACGCGCCACTGATGTGAAAGTTGAATGTCAGCCATGAAGGTGTGTGAGGGCCGATCGACACACAACACTGGAGCAGCTCAGCATGAGATAGAACTGGGGCTACCAGATGTGTGTCAGTTCAGTTAACCATAATGCATACCTCCCAACCGTCCCGGATTCTGCGGGACAGTCCTGGATTGTGGGTCCTGAATTGTAGTTTAATGTCCCCTCTCCAGCAGTCCCGAGTTTTTTTTTATATAACTGTAATTTTATTGAAAAATTTTTCATTAACAAGGAATAAAGAAAAAACAAAAAAAAACAATAATAATCAAACAGACAGGAAGCATTGAGGTAAATAGAGGCTATCTGCCTCCTCCCCCTTAAGCAATATGCATTTAAATTAAGCAGTGAACAAGGGAGGGGGGAATGGAGGGGTTAAGAAAACAAGGGTAGGACCAAAGGGAAGGGGGGGGAGGGAAGGAGAGGACTAGAGATCAGAGACCCTGTGATGTACAATACATGTCCCAGGGTGCCCAAATAGCCCCAAAGGCTTCCCGTGAATTATGTAGGCCAGCAGTCAGGTATTCAAGACTCCTCACATCCTTCATTCTAGCCACAAGCTCAAGACTAGATGGGGGACTCACCTTCTTCCAGTTTCTAGCTATGAGAGTTTTAGCTGCAGTACAAAGATGCAAGAAAAGCCTGGATGACTTATTGCTCAGGTGTCTGGGGGGAAGGTTCAGGAGATAAAGAAGAGGGTCAAGAGGAACCTCTTGCAAAAAGAGAGCAGTCGTCAGAGTCCTGACCTCCCTCCAAAAACCGAGGATGAGAGGGCACGTCCAAAAGATATGGTGCAGGGTACCCACCGCAGCTCCACAGCGCCAGCACCATGGGGGAACTAATGGGTTTAAAGTATGAAGGAGAGCCGGGGTATGATACCAATGCATCAACAGCTTATACTGCGTTTCCCTAAACGTAATGCACTGAGATGATTTCTGGGCCCGAGACCATACAATCCGCCACTGTTCCTGGGAGATGGGTTTACCCACCGCCTCCTCCCATTTAAGCATATAGCGATGATTAACAGGAGAGCCTGTAGTTTGTGAGTTAAGAAGTTGGTAAATAGAGGATATAAAGTCCCTAGTGGACGTGCCTGCACGGCAAATCTTTTCAAAAGCGGTGGGGAGTGACACCTTAAGAGACCCATGGAGGGAGCGGACAAAGTGAACCACCTGCAAGTAATGGAACCATTCAGTACTTGGCAGGTTTTGATTAGCTGTAAGATGAGCAAAGGACCTGAGTTCCAAGGTTCCAGGGTCAACCATATCAGCAATCCGGTAAAGGCCAGCTTCAGACCACACTTTAGTCATGGCAGAAGTCAGGCTCTCCGGGAGAAGGGGGTTGTATAGTATGGAGACCATAGATGAGCGCGGGGACATCAGGGAGAATCTAGCACAACAGGTAGACCAGATAGATCTAGTAAACCGAATGGGGCCCAACAGGTACGAGGCAGGGGGGGGGGGGGGGGAGCTGACCCACAGAAGCGCGTTAGATGCATGGGTGCTAGCCATAGCTTCTCTATCTGCACCCATCTGGTGTATGCTGGCATAGCCGCCCAGAATGGGATATGGCGTAAGTGGGCCGCCCAGTAATAATGTAACAGATGTGGGACAGCCATACCCCCAGACCCCCTATCCGCCAGCATAACAGATCTAGGTATTCGGTGTCGTTTTGCTTTCCAGATAAACTGGAAGATAGCTTTCTGTAGGTTCCGTAATTCTCCCCGAGGTATCGCGACTGGGAGCGTCTCGAAAAAATACAGTAGCTTCGGGAGGAGAGTCATCTTGACCGCAGCAATTCTCCCCAAAAGGGAGATAGGCAAGGGTTGCCATTTGTCCAATAGGGCTCTTAGCTCACAAAACAACCGCGGGTAGTTTGCCGAGTAGAGGGTCGCATAGGAGGTGGATATATGGACTCCCAGGTAGCGGATAGAGGACTCCCGCCACTGGAAATCGTAATTACTGCGGAGGAGAAGGAGAAGGTCCCGTGGGATGTTAAGTGGGAGTGCCTCAGTCTTCGCGGGGTTCACCTTATACCCTGAGAGATCACCATAGGTCTCTAGCGAGCGCAGCAAGTTTGGAAGGGTAGTATGAGGGGAGGTGAGAGTGAGGAGTACATCGTCCGCGAAGAGAGATATCTTAAATTCCTTATCTTGGACCATGATCCCCTTGATATTAGGGTCTCGCCTAATCTTGGCCGCTAGCGGTTCAATGCAGAGGGCAAATATGATGGGTGACGGGGGCAACCCTGCCTAGTGCCATTTCGAATAGGGAAGGAGGGCGAAGATGCATGGGGAAGCTTAATTGCTGCTGAGGGTAAGGAGTAAAGGGCCTGGATAGCTGTGAGAAACGGTCCCGTAAGCCCGAACGCCTTAAGCGTAGTATGCATAAACGACCAATCTATGCGGTCAAAAGCCTTTTCAGCGTCCAGGCTCAAGAGAAGGGCCGGGGTAGAATAATGATTGGCCACCTCCACCAAATCCACAGTCCTCCTGGTGTTGTCACCACCCTGACGACAGGGGATGAATCCCACCTGGTCCTTATGGACAAGCAGAGGGAGCCAAGCATTCAGTCTATTGGCTAAGAGTTTGGTGAAAAGTTTCAGGTCCGCGTTCAGCAAAGCAATCGGTCGGTAGTTAGCACAATCCTGCAAGTCCTTACCCGGTTTAGGGACCAATGTGAGTAGTGAAGAGAGCATAGTCGGGGGTATAGGGGAACCTGAAAGGAAGGAATTGAAGAGGGACAATAGATGAGCAGAGAGTTCACCCTGGAAAACCTTATAATAATTGTAAGTGAACCCATCTGGGCCTGGGGCTTTCCCATTTGGGAGGTCCCTCAGGACCCCTTCTAGTTCCTCCCTGGTGATGGGGGTGTTCAGGGAGGTTAGGGCCTCAGGAGGAAGGCGTGGGAGACAACAATCCTTTAAATAGTCTTCCAGTAGTGTTGAGTCATCCCCAGGGAGTAGTGCTCGTGGGGGGGGTAAGTCATACAGCTTAGAGTAGTGAGAGTGGAACGCCAGCGCCACAGCATCAGGGTGATGTTGAAGAGTACCCGCGGGGTCACGGACAGAGTGTGGTGTGGAAGAGGCCCGATGATCCCTGAGGGTTCCTGCCAGGAGGGTATGAGATTTATTACCTCGTTCAAAAAACCTCTGACGGGTATAAAGGAGAAGTCGTTCCAAATGGCGGGTCTCCAAATCACGGAGGTCCGCCCGGGCCAGGACCAAACGGCGAAGAACCCCCAGGGATGGATGCGCTGCCAAAGTCGTCGTAAGGGACCGAATACGGGCTTGGAGGAGCTGTTCCTGGGCCTGTCTGTCCCTTTTAAGCCTAGAAGCCAATGCGATACAGCATCCTCTCATGACCGCCTTATGGGCTTCCCAGAGAATGGCAAGAGAGTCTACCGAGCCTAAGTTGTCCCTAAAATAATCTATCAAGTGTGTGCGCAGGGTCTCGAGGGAGGTCAGCGATTTGAGCAGTGTTTCGTTAAGACGCCAATGACATTGGCGAGTAGGCACTGGAGTCGTAGATAAGGTAACCACGACTGGGGCATGATCAGACCAGGTGAGAGGGCCAATGTTCGTGTCCCTAAGCAAACGAAGATCGAGAGCATTTCCAAAGAAGTAGTCAATGCGGGTGTGAGTGTTATGAGGGTGAGAAAAGAAGGTGTAGGAGCGCGCCGTAGGATTGTCCACTCGCCAAAGGTCATACAAAGAGTGGGCGCGGATCAGACTGCGGAACTCCCTTGCAAGTTGGGCCAACCTATGGGGGGTTGGGCCCTGGGGTAACGCCAGACGATCCGCCCGTTCAGAGAAGACCATGTTAAAGTCTCCCCCCACCAGCCAAGCTGATGGTGGGAGAGCGCGCAGACGGGAGAATACCCGGCGCAAGAACGGGATCTGCGCTGAATTGGGGGCATAGACATTGCATAAAACAATCGGGGCACCATAAAGGAGCCCCTCCAAGATAACAAACCGGCCACCTGGGTCTATGTGGGAAGTCGTCACTGTAATTGGGCAGGATCGAGAAAGAAGGATAGCCACCCCAGCTCTGCGTCGATTGTGGAAGGCCGAAAAAGCTACGGGAAAATAATGCTTAGCGAAGGCAAAAGTACCAGCGCGGTCAAAATGAGTCTCCTGAAGAAACGCCACATCCGCTCGTAAGGAGCGGAGTTCTCTAAGGACATGGCGCCTTTTAATGTTGGAACCCAGGCCCTTGACATTAATTGTCACGCACCTAACCATTGGGACCCAGGATTGGAGGACAGTGGCGGATTGCAATAAGCTCACCCATCTGACATGACGCTGGCAAGTTTCCCTCGGAGAGGCAAAAGGGCAATCCACAAACAGGAACCCAAAGTCGAGGCAGGGTCTCTAGATCAGGGGGGGGGGGGGGGAAAGGGAGGGAGGGAGGGAGGGAGGCAAAAGACATCATAAATGACAAAGTAAAAATAAAAACAGTTAAACAATACTTTGTGGGCGAGGCTAAGTCACTCGCCTGGGGACCAATGAGGGCAGCCAGAGGTCCAATCAGGATCAATGGCCGCACAGTCCAAGTATCCCCTTAGGGGGGAGAGCGTGGACAGGAGGTTGGAGGGGAGGCGGTGGATCCCCAACCACCAGTAAAAAGAAGGAAGGAAGGGGAGTCACCGGAACCCCACCCCGCCCCCACTCCGCTAAAACAATCCAATAATAAGCATAATAGATGAGACCCGTAGACCTAAAAAAGAAAAAAAGAGAAGCAAACATAACATTAAGGCATGCAGATTCCAAAGCACCACCGAGAAAAGGGAGAACGTCTCAAGGGGGGGCAGCCTCCTCAGGGATCAGTCTCCAGCCGGGGCCTCCGAGTGGTCACCACCGCGGAGGATGCATGACGACGTCTGGGCTCCAATCGTTGCCAAACCGGTGGTGGGGGAGGGGGTGGAGAGAATAGCTCCCAGTCTGTTAAATCCGGCAGGGGAACATCCAATAGGTCACAGAAGAGAGGCAAATCCGCAAAGGAGCGAAGCGTAGCGGAGCGACCATCCCTACGAGCAATGAGGGCAAACGGAAATCCCCACCGGTAAGGAATTTGGTGCTCCTGAAGAATCTGGAGGAGGGGTCGGAGATGGCGGCGTTTCTGGAGGGTGATTAGCGACAGATCCTGATAGAATTGTAGTGGAGCTCCCTGAAACTCGAAGTCTTTGAGTTTGCGCACTTTGCTCATTATAGCCTCTTTAAGGGTGAAGTCGTGGAGGCAGCAGATGACATCACGGGGTGTGGCGGAAGATCCTCTGGGTCGAAGGGCTCGATGTGCCCTATCAAACTTAATCTTGTGGGACGGGGGCTCCTGCAGTATAGTGTTGAAGACAGCCTCCAGCAGAACAGGCAGATCCTCAGATTGGTCAGCCTCTGGGAGTCCCTTGACGCGTATATTGTTGCGCCGGCCCCTGTTGTCAAGATCCTCCAAGTGGCGTTGCATGTCCCGTATAGCTGAACCCTGTTCAGTGGTAGTATCATGCAGTGAGGCAACATAGTCCCTGGTAGTGTCATGGTCATTCTCCAGCGTGTCCATTCGGTTAGCAATGGAGTGTAAATCAGTGTGGAGTTTAGCAATTTCAGATCGGAAGGATGCTGTGATTTCCGCAACCATACTTTTAAGGTCTTGTTTAGTAGTAAGTTGAGGAAGAAGGTCCGCCATGGATGATGGTGCTGAAGATGGGCCTGGGATACAGCTCTGGGGGTACAGGACTGGAGGGGGGGAGCCATAATCCTTGGGAGTGCGGGGCAGAGGAGCCCCTACTCCAGCGTCCCTCACCACGCCATCCCCCTCTGAGCCATGGAGGGGGGGGGTGATGGGGGAAGATAGTAGCCGGGGGGCCACAGAGACCAGCTCTGTGGCCACAGGCTGCAACTCATCAGCGGTGCAGGAGGGAGCAGAGCCACTGACCTCAGAACTCCTTGAGAAGCTGGAAACATCCGGGGTCCTCTCATGCCGCTCTGCCAGGAGTGCTGGTGAAGCAGAATGTAGTTGCTGGGACATCCCAGGGTGAGGAGACTGTGGGAGTACTCGTGCTGGGGAAACTCTGGGTTGCCCAGGCGCCGACAGGGATCTCTGTTGAAGCGGCGCTCCGCTGGCTGACAGGGGGAGCGCGGGAGGAGAGAAGCTGCACTGCGACCCCTGTGCCTGGAGAGCGGAGGAAATCCAAGATGGCCGCCCCGCAGCAGCCTGGCCCGGTAGAGAAGGCCGCTGGGCCAGAAAGGCGTCTAGGGTGGCCCCCCCAGACCTCTCCACGGGCGCTGGGGTGCCCGGGGCCACCTTCCTCGGTAAGCGCTTGCCCATACTGCGCTTGCTGAGGGGTCCACGGGTCTCAGTAGCGAGCGGAGAAGGACCTGCGCGCGTGCTACTCCATGCGCGTCCAGGCCACCAGTCCCGAGTTTAATGTCCCAATCCAACTACCCCCATGGTTTAATGTCAACCTCCAGATGCCCCAGTTTAATGTTCCCCTCTAGTTTCTCCCAGTTCAAACTAGGGCACCAGGAGAGGGACTTTATACTGTAGGAACATTATATTTGCAGCCAATAGTCAGCCTTGACCTGGTCAGCGCAGTTCCAAGTGCAGTTCTAAGTGTATAGACCAGACTTAGGCCAGAGTGAAATAGAATGCAATAGACTATCATCCTGCATCTAATTGTCATCTGACCCTGTATACCATCTGTAATCCACAGGTATGTGTCCTCCACCCGGAACTATATACTGATCTTACCCCTCCATACAAATCTACATCTACTGCTGTGTTAAATATATATCTATCTATCTGCTGGTACGTGTCCTACACTTTGTTAATGCATTAACTTTGAAACCCCTGTCTCCATCCCCCTGCTGGTTTCTCACCTGTCCCTTCCTGATGTCTCTGATTCTATCTGCTGTTTCCACTCCCCCTATTCACACCTGACACACATGAAACAAATGTATTCCAGTTAGTATAAATTTGCAGCCAGTGGTCAGCTATGACCTGGTCAGCGCAGTTCTAAGTGTATAGGCCAGACTTAGGCCAGGAAGGAATAGAAGGTAACTCGCCACTAAAAGGACGCTTAGTTATAAAGTACAGAAATGCTTCTCACTATAATCACTGTTGTTCTTCCCATACTTGTAAAAACCGCTCTACCACCCCAAACCAGCCATGTCACTAAGAATATCTTTATCTCTCCATCTATTCTACCCCACCATCTGACCTTCTCTGCACAGCTACTCACACACCTACAAGCTTTCTGCCCCAGACACACACAACCTCCCCACACTCTCTCCTCCTTACACCTGCTATCCCTCTCCCTGCTACTCCTCACTTCTGGCAACATCTCCTAATCCTGGACCGCCCCCAGCACTTCCCTGCTGTCAGATCTTTACGCACAACCGGCATCAGCGCACGGAACCCCCTAAATCTTACCCCTATCTCACCCGCTCCTGCCCCTCCCCGGTGCACTATGCAGTGCTTGCTCTGTACGCAACAAACTTGACTACATCCGTGACCAATTTCTCATAAATTATCATTTCTAGGTCTCAAAGAAACGTGGATAACACCCTCACACACTCCCCGTCCCAACAATAAACCTGGTGGAGGCGTAGGCGTACTCCTGTCTGACAATTGCTCCTTTGCCCAATCCACCCGCTAACTGCTCTCACCCTCCGCTCCTTTGAAGTGCACTCTGTTCGCATTTACTCGCCCTCCAACCTTCAACTGGCCGTCATATATCGACCGCCAGGACCTACTGCTGCCTTTATCATCCACTTCACCGCCTGGCTAATGCATTTCCTATTCACAGACACCCCCAGCATCATCATGGGTGATTTCAACATCCCCATTAACACATCCCACCCTTCCGCTTCCAGTCTCCTGTCCCTCACTGCCTCCTTTAGTCTCTCTCAATGGTCCTCCTCTGCCACCCACACAAAGGGGCACACGCTGGACCTCATATTCACCCGCCTCTGCTCTCTAGCCAATCTCTCTAACTCTCCGTCCACGCTCTCCGATCACAACCTGCTGACGTTCTCGGCCCTCTCCTCTGTAATTGAACCCCCAATCCCTAAACCAACACGCCCCCGCAGGAACCTTAATCGCCTTGACATCCGCACGCTCTCAGACTCTCTCCGACCACTCGCTGACATATCCTCACTCCAGGACGCAGATACCACTGCTGACTTCTACAATACCACCACTACCTCAGCCCTTCACTCTGTGGCCCCTCTCACGAACACCAGAGCCCGGCCGATCAATAAGCAGTCCTGGCACACTGACCTGACTAAAAAACTGAGATGTGCCTCACGAGTTGCAGAACGCCTCTAGAAGAAAAGCCACTCCCAGGAGGACTTCCTTAGGTATAAAGAGGCAGTTCTCACATTCAAGAACGCACTCACCTCTGCAAAGCAGGTCTACTTCACCACACTAATATCTGCCCTATCCCACAACCTCATACAGCTATTCACTACCTTCAACTCCCTTCTCTGTCCTCCTGTGCCCCCTCCGACATCACTTATCACAGCTGATGAATCTGCCTCTTATTTCAAAAACAAAATTGACACCATCAGAGACAGTCTCACCCTACACCCCCAACAACCACTCTATCCAGCTGCTCGGTGCTCATCATCTTTAACCTGTTTCTCCACCGTCACTGATGAAAAGCTCTCCACCCTAATCTCTAAATCCCACCTCACCTCCTGTACACTTGACCCAATCCAGTCACATCTCATCCCAAAATTCTCAGAAGACATTACTCTTGCTCTAACCCATCTCTTCAACCTAGCCCTAACCAATAGATCCTTCCCTTCCGCCTTCAAACATGCTACCGTCACCCCTATACTTAAGAAACCCTCCCTGGACCCATCCTCTCCAGCCAACCATCGCCCCATCTCTCTGCTCCCGTACGCCTCAAAACTACTAGAGCAACACGTCCACTCCGAACTGTCCTCCTATCTCTCGTCCAATATGCTCTTTGACAGACTACAGTCAGGCTTCAGACCCCATCACTCCACAGAAACTGCCCTAACCAAGGTCACTAATGACCTTCTAACTGCCAAAGCCAAACGTAACTATTCTGTCCTCCTCCTTCTCGACCTCTCCTCTGCCTTTGACATAGTCGACCATTCCCTCCTGCTAGAAACTCTCTCATCCCTTTGCATCTCAGACCTGGCCCTTTCCTGGATCTCCTCATACCTCACCAACCGCACATTCAGTGTCTCCCACTCACACACCACCTCCCACCACGCCCTCTTTCTGTAGGTGTCCCCCAAGGCTCCGTCCTAGGACCCCTCCTGTTCTCAATCTACACCCTCTGCCTTGGCCAACTCATAGAATCCCATGGTTTCCATTACCATTGCTATGCTGACGGCACCCAAATATATCTCTCTGGACCAGACATTACCTCCCTGTTGTCCAGAGTCCCAGAATGTCTAGCAGCCGTAGCCTCCTTTCTCTCCTACCGCTTTCTCAAACTCAACATGGAGAAAACGGAGTTCATAATCTTCACCCCTCCATGCACGATCTCACTACCTGACCTATATATCAAAATTAATGGAACCACTCTCACCCCAGTCCCACAGGCCCGCTGCCTTGGGATAACCTTAAACTCTGACCTATCCTTCAAGTCGCATATTCAAACCCTCAACACCTCCTGCCGCCTCCAACTCAAGAACATCCATCGAATCCGCTCCTTCCTCACCCCTGAAACTACAAAGATGCTAGTCCACGCCCTCATAATCTCCCGCCTAGACTACTGTAACACCCTTCTCCATGGCCTCCCAGCTAACACTCTCGCCCCCCTCCAGTCAACCTTAAACTGTGCTGCTCGCCTAATACACCTCTCCCCCCGTTCTTCATCGGCTGCTCCCCTCTGCCAATCCCTTCACTGGCTACCCATCGCCCAGCTAATAGAGTTCAAGCTACTAACGTTGACATACAAAGCCATCCACAGCCTGTCCCCTCCATATATCTCCGACCTACCCGCTACCTGCCCACACATTGTCTCTGATCCTCTCAAGACCTCCTACACCGCTCTTCACACAATCATCTCCAAGACTTCTCCCGTGCATCCCCCATACTCTGGAACTCATTACCAAGACACATAAGACTGACCCCCACAGTCACAAGCTTCAAGAAGGCCCTGAAGACTCACCTATTCAGGAAGGCCTAGAACCCCCAATAACGCTACTGTCACCACCATCTGTACAGCCTCTCCCCCACCTTCTGTCTCTCTCCCTCTTCCCTCATAGACTGTAAGCCCTTGCGGGCAGGGCCCTGTGTCCCACTATACCAGTTGGTCTCTGTTAGCATTATCTGTTTTGTATATCTCGTGTACCGTATGTAAATCCGCAAATGTAAAGCACCATGGAATTAATGGTGCTATATAAAGAAACAATAATAATAATATATTGTGTGGGGTCACATTGAAAAATGGATATGGCAAAGTCAACATAGAAGTGGGTGATGCTAAATTTGCCGTGGGGCACTGCACATACTGTCCCTCTTTTTATCCTTTGAAAATTAGGAGGTATGAAAATGTGTATGGAGCTTCGATTGTACCTATGTTAGCAAACAAAAGGCTTCAATTTACACGGCCGTATTGGAATTGGACCACCATTGATTGGCTAAGGGTTGCCTTCTCCGAGCAGTCCCGTTTTCTGCTTCATGGAATGGATGGACATCGGCATGTCAGGCAAGAAACATCAGAGAACAAACACCCTGCAACCAGTGCTGGAAGAAGACAAGCTGGTGGCGGCAGCGTTATAGTCTGGGGAACTTTTTCACGCCGTTCTCTGGGCCCGCTCATCTATGTGGAAGGCAATCTGAACAGATTTGGCTATGAATCCATCCTTGCAGATCACATACACCCATACATGCTGTTTGTCTTCTCTGGGGCAAATCGAATGTTCCTGCAAAATAACGTCTAGAAATGCCGGACAGTGGTTGGAAGAGCAAGACCAAGACTTCCAAGTACTTCCCTGGCTCCCTTATTTCCTAGACTTGAACCCAATTGAGCATCTCTGGGGCCGCCTTGTCCATTGTGTTCGTTCTATGGATCCTCCCCCATGCACCCTCCAGCAAATGTGGGATACACTGCAGTCAGCATGGCTCCAGATACCTGAGACAACCTACCAGTCACTCCCAGTCCATCTAACTGCTGTCCGAGCTGCACACGGCAGTTACTCTAGCTGTCTACAAATGCCGTCGTACTACTCCTCCCAGCAAGCACCATCCCCTGCACCAATCAGTATATTTCAAGACCTAGCTGCAACAACCTTTGGATACTTACCCGACTTTAGCGCTGGCAACTGATTCTCTCGGCTTACAACCTCCACCGACACCCGCACCGTGGTAAACTATACATACACCTAAAGCTCAAAGAGCGACACTCCGGCTTCATAAAGCTCCACCAGAAGATACTGGAACTTCTTATATTCTACATAATGTCACCTATTCTGGGGTTTTCTACCTCCTCTCTCTTGTTTTTTCCCAACCTATGTCCAGGGGCGCACCGCTAATGAGGCGAAGTGAGGCGGGCGCCTCAGGCGGCACTGTCCGTCACTGTCTGGGGGGCGGCATTTTTACTATTTATTTAATGTAAACCAGCCCAGGACAGGCTGCTTTAAAAAAAAAACAAAGCTGAGCGGGGCCTGTTCTGGGCTGGTTTTCGAGACCTCTGCATTACAGCGCAGGTGGTGATACAATGACGTCATCGCACCTCCTACGCTGACATGCAGACATCGCGGACAAGAAGAAGAGGCGGCGGCTCCATCAAGGCATCGCAGGTAGGTGAGGATAACTTTTTTTTTTTTATATATATATATAAATAGGCCGTAACCTGCTGGAACTATTTTTTATTAAAATTTTAAAAAACAATAACTCCGACATAACAACGAAAACCAAAATTGCATATCGCATAACCATAACCTGAACATAACATAACTACAAACACAAGAGCATAAATACAAGAAACTTTTAGTTGACCTCTTCTTTCTTTTTCCGACTGTAGCCAACACTTTCTTTTCCAGAAAGTTTACGACGACAGTGATGACGATGACAATGACGATGACGATGATGACGATGAGTATGACGATGACGATGACTATGATGACTTGACGAGCCAGCCCCCATTCACACACCATACATACCACTCATTCCACTAAGGCACTTAAACATAATCAGAAAACAAAACCCCAAGAAAGAAACCCTAACTGAAACACTATATGTAATTAATTTTTTTTTTTTTTGAAAAATGAACATCTATAAACATATACATATATATATATATATATATATTACGTTACACTTTTCCTGGCTAGAACCAAAGCGACTCCTCGCCGCATGTCCATTCGTGTCCATACTTAGTCCAGAGCCAGCTTTGGGTGCACAAACCCCAGGAAAAACCCCCTCCCCCCAAGCAACCCCCCTCCCAAACAAACCTACCCCCTCTAGGTAAAATAGAGAGACACATTTGCATACCACCACTAAACATACAACAACATTTATAACATACAACAACATTTATGACATAAAGAACATGCCCATTTGCATAAGCATACTTGTACATAACCATTTTTACTAACGCTGCTATAACCCGACTATAGACCCCCACCCCCACCTACTGAGAAAATCCCGAAGGTCTAGGGTTGGCCACCTTAAGCCCCTTACACTTGCTTGGTGATTAAAACAAAAATACTAAAGTGCCACACTAGCCCACCACCAGGGAAAGAGAGACACGAGAGGCCCACCCTCCTAAGGTACCGAGAAAGTGAAGCCCCGCCACAGGGCCCCAGCCCTCCCAGCACCCAACCTCTCGTACTCCCGAGAGCGCACCCTCACCAGGTCCACCAAGATGTTCTTAACCACCTCAACCTCCGGGAGGACTTTGCTGCGCGTCGAGACTAAGCACCGTGCCGACCACAAGTATCCCCAGCAGGTAACGGACTATTTATTTACCTACCCCACGTCTGCTCGTGGCCGCCTCCGCTTCCCCTTCTGCTATGGGACGCAGAAGGGGAAGTGGATGCCGCGGGCCTCAAATGCTACTATTATTATACTCCGGAGTCTTTTAAGACCCCGGAGTATAATAATCGGAGACCTAGGGGAGGTGATAAACATAAAAACCAATGTTACTTACCTCTCCTGCGATCCAATGTTACTCCGAGCAGGCTTGGGCTCTCTGGTGACGTCATCAGGTCGCGTCGCCGGCCTGATCACGTGACGTGTGTGCGCAATTAAACAGGGCCGAAAGCTGCAGGTAGTGCACCAGTGTCCAGGATAGGTAAGTAACACTGGTTTTTATGTTTCTCACCTCCCCTGGATCTCCGATCATTATACTCTGGGGTCTAAAAAGACCCCAGAGTATAATAATAGTTCATGGGTGGGCCACTATGGGGCATAATACCGTGTGCAGGGGCCACTGTGGAGCATAATACCGAGTGCAGGGGCCACTATAGAGCATAATACTGTGTGCAGGGGCCACTATAGAGCATAATACTGTGTGCAGGGGCCACTATGGGGCATAGTACCGAGTGCAAGGGCCACTATGGGGCATAATACCGTGTGCAGGGGCCATTGTGGAGCATAATACCGAGTGCAGGGGCCAATGTGGAGCATAATACCGAGTGCAGGGGCCACTATAGAGCATAATACTGTGTGCAGGGACCACTATAGAGCATAATACTGTGTGCAGGGGCCACTATGGGGAATAGTACCGAGTGCAGGGGCCACTATAGAGCATAATACTGTGTGCAGGGGCCTCTACGGTGCATAATACCATGTGCAGGGGCCACTATAGAGCATAATACTGTGTGCAGGGACCACTATAGAGCATAATACTGTGTGCAGGGGCCACTATGGGGCATAGTACCGAGTGCAGGGGCCACTATAGAGCATAATACTGTGTGCAGGGGCCTCTACGGTGCATAATACCATGTGCAGGGGCCTCTATGGTGCATAATACCATGTGCAGGGGCCTCTATGGTGCATAATACCCTGCGCAGGAGCCACTGTGGAGCATAATACCCTGTGCAGGGGCCACTATGGAGCATAATACCTGTGCAGGGGCCACTATGGAGCATAATACCTGTGCAGGGGCCACTATGGAGCATAATACCGTGTGCAGGGTCCACTATGGAGCATAATACCATGTGCAGGGGCCACTAGGGAGCATAATACTGTGTGCAGGGGGTTGCTGTGGAACATAATACCGTGTGCAGGGGCCACTGCGGGGCATAATACCGTGTGCAGGGGCCACTATGGAGCAAAATACTGTGTGCAGGGGTCGCTGCAGGCCGTAATACTGTGTGCAGGGGCTTCTGTGGAACATTACAGTTTGTGTAAATGGGGCACTATAAACAGGGACTATGGCGCCTGATTATATCATACGCTGTCTGTTTATAGTGACCGTGTGATGTAATTACAGTCTTGTCACATGGACATGTATAGGACGAGGCTGTAGTTACATTACATGGCATGACACTATGTAAACAAAGAATCGGTCAAAGCGCTTACACAGGTACCATTCAAACAGCTGATCAGTAGGGGTCCTGGGTTTTTGAGCCCCACTGATTAGTTTATTAATGACCTGGAAAACCTTTTAATTAGTTAACACCTGGGACATTATTAATAAGGGGCACTATTTATACAGGGTACACACGGACATTATTAATAAGGGGCACTATTTATACAGGGTACACACGGACATTATTAATAAGGGGCACTATTTATACAGGGTACACACGGACATTATTAATAAGGGACACTATTTATACAGGGTACACACGGACATTATTAATAAGGGGCACTATTTATACAGGGCACACACGGACATTATTAATAAGGGGCACTATACAGGGTACACACGGACATTATTAATAAGGGGCACTATTTATACAGGGTACACACGGACATTATTAATAAGGGGCACTATTTATACAGGGTACACACGGACATTATTAATAAGGGGCGCTATTTATACAGGGTACACACGGACATTATTAATAAGGGGCACTATTTATACAGAGTACACACGGACATTATTAATAAGGGGCACTATTTATACAGGGTACACACGGACATTATTAATAAGGGGCACTATTTATACAGGGTACACACGGACATTATTAATAAGGGGCACTATTTATACAGGCTACACACGGACATTATTAATAAGGGGCACTATTTATACAGGGCACACACGGACATTATTAATAAGGGGCACTATACAGGGTACAAACGGACATTATTAATAAGGGGCACTATTTATACAGGGTACACACGGACATTATTAATAAGGGGAACTATTTATACAGGGTACACACGGACATTATTAATAATGGGCACTATTTATACAGGGTACACACGGACATTATTAATAAGGGGCACTATTTATACAGGGTACACACGGACATTATTAATAAGGGGCACTATTTATACAGGGTACACACGGACATTATTAATAAGGGGCACTATTTATACAGGGTACACACGGACATTATTAATAAGGGGCACTATTTATACAGGGTACACACGGACATTATTAATAAGGGGCACTATACAGGGTACACACGGACATTATTAATAAGGGGCACTATTTATACAGGGTACACACGGACATTATTAATAAGGGGCACTATTTATACAGGGCACACACGGACATTATTAATAAGGGGCACTATACAGGGTACACACGGACATTATTAATAAGGGGCACTATTTATACAGGGCACACACGGACATTATTAATAAGGGGCACTATTTATACAGGGTACACATGGACATTATTAATAAGGGGCGCTATTTATACAGGGTACACGCGGATATTATTAATAAGGGGCACTATTTATACAGGGTACACACGGACATTATTAATAAGGGGCACTATTTATACAGGGTACACACAGACATTATTAATAAGGGGCACTATTTATACAGGGTACACACGGACATTATTAATAAGGGGCACTATTTATACAGGGTACACACGGACATTATTAATAAGGGGCACTATTTATACAGGGTACACACAGACATTATTAATAAGGGGCACTATTTATACAGGGTACACACGGACATTATTAATAAGGGGCACTATTTATACAGGGTACACACGGACATTATTAATAAGGGGCACTATTTATACAGGGTACACACAGACATTATTAATAAGGGGCACTATTTATACAGGGTACACACGGACATTATTAATAAGGGGCACTATTTATACAGGGTACACACGGACATTATTAATAAGGGGCACTATTTATACAGGGTACACACGGACATTATTAATAAGGGGCACTATTTATACAGGGTACACACGGACATTATTAATAAGGGGCACTATTTATACAGGGTACACACGGACATTATTAATAAGGGGCACTATTTATACAGGGTACACACGGACATTATTAATAAGGGGCACTATACAGGGTACACACGGACATTATTAATAAGGGGCACTATTTATACAGGGTACACACGGACATTATTAATAAGGGGCACTATTTATACAGGGCACACACGGACATTATTAATAAGGGGCACTATACAGGGTACACACGGACATTATTAATAAGGGGCACTATTTATACAGGGCACACACGGACATTATTAATAAGGGGCACTATTTATACAGGGTACACATGGACATTATTAATAAGGGGCGCTATTTATACAGGGTACACGCGGATATTATTAATAAGGGGCACTATTTATACAGGGCACACGCGGACATTATTAATAAGGGGCACTATTTATACAGGGCACACACGGACATTATTAATAAGGGGCACTACTTATACAGGGTACACACGGACATTATTAATAAGGGGCACTATTTATACAGGGTACACGGACATTATTAATAAGGGGCACTATTTATACAGGGCACACACGGACATTATTAATAAGGCGCACTATACAGGGTACACACGGACATTATTAATAAGGGGCACTATTTATACAGGGCACACACGGACATTATTAATAAGGGGCACTATACAGGGTACACACGGACATTATTAATAAGGGGCACTATTTATACAGGGTACACACGGACATTATTAATAAGGGGCACTATTTATACAGGGTACACACGGACATTATTAATAATGGGCACTATTTATACAGGGTACACACGGACATTATTAATAAGGGGCACTATTTATACAGGGTACACACGGACATTATTAATAAGGGGCACTATTTATACAGGGTACACACGGACATTATTAATAAGGGGCACTATTTATACAGGGTACACACGGACATTATTAATAAGGGGCACTATTTATACAGGGTACACACGGACATTATTAATAAGGGGCACTATACAGGGTACACACGGACATTATTAATAAGGGGCACTATTTATACAGGGTACACACGGACATTATTAATAAGGGGCACTATTTATACAGGGCACACACGGACATTATTAATAAGGGGCACTATACAGGGTACACACGGACATTATTAATAAGGGGCACTATTTATACAGGGCACACACGGACATTATTAATAAGGGGCACTATTTATACAGGGTACACATGGACATTATTAATAAGGGGCGCTATTTATACAGGGTACACGCGGATATTATTAATAAGGGGCACTATTTATACAGGGTACACACGGACATTATTAATAAGGGGCACTATTTATACAGGGTACACAGAGACATTATTAATAAGGGGCACTATTTATACAGGGTACACACGGACATTATTAATAAGGGGCACTATTTATACAGGGTACACACGGACATTATTAATAAGGGGCACTATTTATACAGGGTACACACAGACATTATTAATAAGGGGCACTATTTATACAGGGTACACACGGACATTATTAATAAGGGGCACTATTTATACAGGGTACACACGGACATTATTAATAAGGGGCACTATTTATACAGGGTACACACGGACATTAATAAGGGGCACTATTTATACAGGGTACACACAGACATTATTAATAAGGGGCACTATTTATACAGGGTACACACGGACATTATTAATAAGGGGCACTATTTATACAGGGTACACACGGACATTATTAATAAGGGGCACTATTTATACAGGGTACACACGGACATTATTAATAAGGGGCACTATTTATACAGGGTACACACGGACATTATTAATAAGGGGCACTATTTATACAGGGTACACACGGACATTATTAATAAGGGGCACTATTTATACAGGGTACACACGGACATTATTAATAAGGGGCACTATTTATACAGGGTACATACGGACATTATTAATAAGGGGCACTATTTATACAGGGTACACACGGACATTATTAATAAGGGGCGCTATTTATACAGAGTACACACGGACATTATTAATAAGGGGCACTATACAGGGTACACACGGACATTATTAATAAGGGGCACTATTTATACAGGGCACACACGGACATTATTAATAAGGGGCACTATTTATACAGGGTACACATGGACATTATTAATAAGGGGCGCTATTTATACAGGGTACACGCGGATATTATTAATAAGGGGCACTATTTATACAGGGTACACACGGACATTATTAATAAGGGGCACTATTTATACAGGGTACACACAGACATTATTAATAAGGGGCACTATTTATACAGGGTACACACGGACATTATTAATAAGGGGCACTATTTATACAGGGTACACACGGACATTATTAATAAGGGGCACTATTTATACAGGGTACACACAGACATTATTAATAAGGGGCACTATTTATACAGGGTACACACGGACATTATTAATAAGGGGCACTATTTATACAGGGTACACACGGACATTATTAATAAGGGGCACTATTTATACAGGGTACACACGGACATTAATAAGGGGCACTATTTATACAGGGTACACACAGACATTATTAATAAGGGGCACTATTTATACAGGGTACACACGGACATTATTAATAAGGGGCACTATTTATACAGGGTACACACGGACATTATTAATAAGGGGCACTATTTATACAGGGTACACACGGACATTATTAATAAGGGGCACTATTTATACAGGGTACACACGGACATTATTAATAAGGGGCACTATTTATACAGGGTACACACGGACATTATTAATAAGGGGCACTATTTATACAGGGTACACACGGACATTATTAATAAGGGGCACTATTTATACAGGGTACATACGGACATTATTAATAAGGGGCACTATTTATACAGGGTACACACGGACATTAATAATAAGGGGCGCTATTTATACAGAGTACACACGGACATTATTAATAAGGGGCGCTATTTATACAGGGTACACACGGACATTATTAATAAGGGGCACTATACAGGGTACACACGGACATTATTAATAAGGGGCACTATTTATACAGGGTACACACGGACATTATTAATAAGGGGCACTATACAGGGTACACACGGACATTATTAATAAGGGGCACTATTTATACAGGGCACACGCGGACATTATTAATAAGGGGCACTATTTATACAGGGCACACACGGACATTATTAATAAGGGGCACTACTTATACAGGGTACACACGGACATTATTAATAAGGGGCACTATTTATACAGGGTACACGGACATTATTAATAAGGGGCACTATTTATACAGGGCACACACGGACATTATTAATAAGGGGCACTATACAGGGTACACACGGACATTATTAATAAGGGGCACTATTTATACAGGGTACACACGGACATTATTAATAAGGGGCACTATTTATACAGGGTACACACGGACATTATTAATAAGGGGCACTATTTATACAGGGTACACACGGACATTATTAATAAGGGGCACTATACAGGGTACACACGGACATTATTAATAAGGGGCACTATTTATACAGGGTACACACGGACATTATTAATAAGGGGCACTATTTATACAGGGCACACACGGACATTATTAATAAGGGGCACTATACAGGGTACACACGGACATTATTAATAAGGGGCACTATTTATACAGGGCACACACGGACATTATTAATAAGGGGCACTATTTATACAGGGTACACATGGACATTATTAATAAGGGGCGCTATTTATACAGGGTACACGCGGATATTATTAATAAGGGGCACTATTTATACAGGGTACACACGGACATTATTAATAAGGGGCACTATTTATACAGGGTACACACGGACATTATTAATAAGGGGCACTATTTATACAGGGTACACACGGACATTATTAATAAGGGGCACTATTTATACAGGGTACACACAGACATTATTAATAAGGGGCACTATTTATACAGGGTACACACGGACATTATTAATAAGGGGCACTATTTATACAGGGTACACACGGACATTATTAATAAGGGGCACTATTTATACAGGGTACACACGGACGGCAAGGGTACACACGACATTATTAATAAGGGGCACTATTTATACAGGGTACACACGGACATTATTAATAAGGGGCACTATTTATACAGGGTACACACGGACATTATTAATAAGGGGCACTATTTATACAGGGTACACACGGACATTATTAATAAGGGGCACTATTTATACAGGGTACACACGGACATTATTAATAAGGGGCACTATTTATACAGGGTACACACGGACATTATTAATAAGGGGCACTATTTATACAGGGTACACACGGACATTATTAATAAGGGGCACTATTTATAAAGGGTACATACGGACATTATTAATAAGGGGCACTATTTATACAGGGTACACACGGACATTATTAATAAGGGGCGCTATTTATACAGAGTACACACGGACATTATTAATAAGGGGCGCTATTTATACAGGGTACACACGGACATTATTAATAAGGGGCACTATACAGGGTACACACGGACATTATTAATAAGGGGCACTATTTATACAGGGTACACACGGACATTATTAATAAGGGGCACTATACAGGGTACACACGGACATTATTAATAAGGGGCACTATTTATACAGGGCACACGCGGACATTATTAATAAGGGGCACTATTTATACAGGGCACACACGGACATTATTAATAAGGGGCACTACTTATACAGGGTACACACGGACATTATTAATAAGGGGCACTATTTATACAGGGTACACGGACATTATTAATAAGGGGCACTATTTATACAGGGCACACACGGACATTATTAATAAGGGGCACTATACAGGGTACACACGGACATTATTAATAAGGGGCACTATTTATACAGGGCACACACGGACATTATTAATAAGGGGCACTATTTATACAGGGTACACGGACATTATTAATAAGGGGCACTATTTATACAGGGTACACACAGACATTATTAATAAGGGGCACTATTTATACAGGGCACACACGGACATTATTAATAAGGGGCACTATTTATACAGGGTACACGCGGATATTATTAATAAGGGGCGCTATTTATACAGGGTACACACGGACATTATTAATAAGGGGCACTATTTATACAGGGTACACACGGACATTATTAATAAGGGGCACTATTTATACAGGGTACACACGGACATTATTAATAAGGGGCACTATTTATACAGGGTACACACGGACATTATTAATAAGGGGCACTATTTATACAGGGTACACACGGACATTATTAATAAGGGGCACTAGTTATACAGGGTACACACGGACATTATTAATAAGGGGCACTATTTATACAGGGTACACACGGACATTATTAATAAGGGGCACTATTTATACAGGGTACACACGGACATTATTAATAAGGGGCACTATTTATACAGGGTACACACGGACATTATTAATAAGGGGCACTATTTATACAGGGTACATACGGACATTATTAATAAGGGGCACATTTATACAGGGTACACACGGACATTATTAATAAGGGGCACTATTTATACAGGGTACACACGGACATTATTAATAAGGGGCACTATTTATACAGGGTACACGCGGACATTATTAATAAGGGGCACTATTTATACAGGGCACACACGGACATTATTAATAAGGGGCACTACTTATACAGGGTACACACGGACATTATTAATAAGGGGCACTATTTATACAGGGTAACACGGACATTATTAATAAGGGGCACTATTTATACAGGGTACACACGGACATTATTAATAAGGGGCCCTATACAGGGTACACACGGACATTATTAATAAGGGGCACTATTTATACAGGGTACACACGGACATTATTAATAAGGGGCACTATACAGGGTACACACGGACATTATTAATAAGGGGCACTATTTATACAGGGCACACGCGGACATTATTAATAAGGGGCACTATTTATACAGGGCACACACGGACATTATTAAAAGGGGCACTACTTATACAGGGTACACACGGACATTATTAATAAGGGGCACTATTTATACAGGGTACACACGGACATTATTAATAAGGGGCACTATTTATACAGGGTACACACGGACATTATTAATAAGGGGCACTATACAGGGTACACACGGACATTATTAATAAGGGGCACTATTTATACAGGGCACACACGGACATTATTAATAAGGGGCACTATTTATACAGGGCACACACGGACATTATTAATAAGGGGCACTACTTATACAGGGTACACACGGACATTATTAATAAGGGGCACTATTTATACAGGGTACACGGACATTATTAATAAGGGGCACTACTTATACAGGGTACACACGGACATTATTAATAAGGGGCACTATTTATACAGGGTACACGCGGACATTATTAATAAGGGGCACTATTTATACAGGGCACACACGGACATTATTAATAAGGGGCACTATTTATACAGGGCACACACGGACATTATTAATAAGGGGCACTATTTATAGAGGGCACACACGGACATTATTAATAAGGGGCACTATTTATACAGGGTACACACGGACATTATTAATAAGGGGCACTATTTATACAGGGTACACACGGACATTATTAATAAGGGGCGCTATTTATACAGGGCACACACGGACATTATTAATAAGGGGCACTATTTATACAGGGCACACGCGGACATTATTAATAAGGGGCACTATTTATACAGGGTACACACGGACATTATTAATAAGGGGCACTATTTATACAGGGTACACACGGACATTATTAATAAGGGGCACTATTTATACAGGGCACACACGGACATTATTAATAAGGGGCACTATTTATACAGGGCACACACGGACATTATTAATAAGGGGCACTATTTATACAGGGCACACACGGACATTATTAATAAGGGGCACTACTTATACAGGGTACACACGGACATTATTAATAAGGGGCACTATTTATACAGGGTACACACGGACATTATTAATAAGGGGCACTTTATACAGGGTACACACGGACATTATTAATAAGGGGCACTATTTATACAGGGTACACACGGACATTATTAATAAGGGGCACTATTTATACAGGGTACACGCGGACATTATTAATAAGGGGCACTATTTATACAGGGCACACACGGACATTATTAATAAGGGGCACTACTTATACAGGGTACACACGGACATTATTAATAAGGGGCACTATTTATACAGGGTACACGGACATTATTAATAAGGGGCACTACTTATACAGGGTACACACGGACATTATTAATAAGGGGCACTATTTATACAGGGCACACACGGACATTATTAATAAGGGGCACTATTTATAGAGGGTACACACGGACATTACTAATAAGGGGCACTATTTATACAGGGCACACACGGACATTATTAATAAGGGGCACTATTTATAGAGGGCACACACGGACATTATTAATAAGGGGCACTATTTATAGAGGGTACACACGGACATTATTAATAAGGGGCACTATTTATACAGGGCACACACGGACATTATTAATAAGGGGCACTATTTATACAGGGCACACACGGACATTATTAATAAGGGGCACTATTTATACAGGGTACACACGGACATTATTAATATACAGATGCACTTGGGGGTATTATTCATTATGGGGGGTTATATCATATATTATATAATTGGGGGTAGCAGTAGGATGGGGGTGCAGGTGAGGACAATGTGGGTCGGTGCCTGGAAAAGTGAGGAGACAAAGATGTCTGTGCTGCAAACTTTACAGAGACTGGAAGAAGTGGTCATGGCGGACCGGAGGGAAGAGATGGGGAATGTGACCGATTAGTCAGAGACGTCACCTGTAAGCCACAGAATGTTACTGCCCTGTATACACCTAAATGATAGAGGATAAATACCTGAGTGATGGGAGTCTGTCTGCTGAGACCCCACTGAGCCTGAGAATTGGGTTTTCCCCCCACTGGGTGGGAATTCAGCCTGACCGCAGCCATATATATAGGTGTGTCACATGGTGGATGGACGAACCCACGGGGCTCTCATTCACTTCAATGGGAGCGCCAAAGATCCCCGAAGTCCAGTCCTCAGCTATCTGCGGGGCTCCTATTATAGAGAATGGGGGCCACGTGGGCTCGTCCATCCACCAAGCAGAAGATGTGTGAAGTTACTTTCATTGTTAATGCCGTGTTGTTGATCTGATACTGAAGTAATACAGGAAGAAGAATTCTTATAAACTGTTTTATCACTTTGTGTATTGTGTATATTGTGCGACGATAACAGTGTGTGAGGCTAGTAGCATGGAGACGCAATGGGGGGCGTCTTTCTATAGTCCGCCTCAGGCAGCAAAGAGGCTGGGGTCACCACTGCCTATGTCATACAAGGTGTCTGGTGACAGAGGTGGATTCACGCCATGAAGTGATCCTGCAGAGCTGCGCTCCATCTTACAGATGTAAGGACTCCTCACGTAGCTTTGCTTGGTCAGACATCTTACTGCCGATCCCAGGCAGATCTTATTTCATGACCATCACTATGTAATTCTAGTAATCTCTTAGGATCAGCCACTTCCTTTACTTACACTAATAGTTGCTTCTGGTTTGGCACTTCTGCTGATGTACCCGAATGCCTTTTCATGTTGTTCCCCCAATTGTTATTGTACACCCCCATATCGCCTCCGCACATGTACTGACCTCATTTATGGTAAGTACATCTATGACCCAGACGACCCCATTCCCATCTATCACACCAACCTCATCCCCTACCAGCTTTACCCAACACTTAGATGTCACAGCTGCCGCTAAGACGAGACGTCCCCCTCCCCCTCAGACAGTGCCCCCGATTTACAGGGAGAGTCACTTTCTATTACTCGGCTCCACTGGGAAGTTTGGGTGTCCATTAGTGTCCATGTAGTGCAGATACATATGGAGCTACAGAGGAGGGGGAGCGGAGCTGAGGCCGTGCTGGGGAGAGGGAGGAGAACATGTGGCCAGTACTAGGGGGCGACACCGAGCCAAAAGTCTGACCATAGAAGAGGCTGCAGACTGGAAATGAGGGGGACTGAATGTATGAGAAGGGCTGAGAGCGAGCACTTACCTCCTCGGTCGTGACTAGAGGGGGAGTTGCTCCTGGTAGGTATGATGTCACAGGAAGGGGCGGAGCCTCTCCGATGAGGGCGGGGTCTCTGTGCTGTATAGAGGAAGCAGGAGCGGAGCTCGTGTAGATGGAGAACAGAAAGCTGTGAGGACTGGTTTGTGGGACTGCAGGATGGAAGGGGAGGGATAGGAGTGTTTTGCATGGGACTGCATGTTGGTGGAGGCTGAGGGGAGGGAGTGATGTATTTACATGGGACTGTATCCTGGAGAGTCTGGGGGATTGGGTTGATGGTTAGGGTGCTATAGGAGTTCCTGGGGTGCCAGGAGAGGGGGCTTTTGGGTGCTGCTCTCATCTGAAGGAGCGCAGGAGTCCTTGGGGTGCTGCTGGTATCTAAGGGGGGATGTGCTGGCATGGATGGGGGGCAGGGGTCCCTGGTGTGCTGCTGGCAACTAAAGGGTGTGGAGACATGGGTCTCTGGGGTGCCATTGGCATCTAAATATGGGAGCATGCGTCCTTGGTGTACTTCTGGCATCTAAAGGGGGGGGGGGGGGCAGGGGTACTTGGGGTGTTGCTTGCATGTAATGGGGGCAGGGTCTTGTGGGCTTCAGGTCCCTGGGGGGTTGCTGCATGTGTCTGTGTGGGATCCCTGGGGTATTGACTTTGTGTGTGGGGTTCCTGGGATATTGCTTCTGTGTAAGAGGGGGTTCTGGAGGGGGTCTCAGGGCGCTGCCACCTGTGTGCATGTTTGGGGGTCCCTGGGGGTGCTGGTGGAGGGTCCGAGTGGTGTGCAGGTCTCATCTTCATGTAAGTGGGGGGTTCCTGCGGTGCTGCCTCTGTGTATGGGGGGGGTTGCTGATGGTGGTCCTTGGGGTGCTCCCACCTGTGTACGTGTGGGGGTGCTCCCTGTGTGTTGGAGGGGTCTGGCCCCTGGGATGTTGCCGCCTGTGTGCTGGGGGGGTCCGGTCCCTGGGGGGGCTGCCACCTGTGTGCTGAGGGGGTCCGGTCCCTGGGGGGCTGCCACCTGTGTGCTGAGGGGGTCCGGTCCCTGGGGGCTGCCACCTGTGTGCTGAGGGGTCCGGTCCCTGGGGGGCTGCCGCCTGTGTGCTGAGGGGGTCCGGTCCCTGGGGGGCTGCCGCCTGTGTGCTGAGGGGGTCCGGTCCCTGGGGGCTGCCGCCTGTGTGCTGAGGGGGTCCGGTCCCTGGGGGGCTGCCGCCTGTGTGCTGGGGGGGTCCGGTCCCTGGGGGGCTGCCGCCTGTGTGCTGGGAGAAGTCTGGTCCCCGGGGGGCTGCCGCCTGTGGGCTGAGGGGGGGCGCGCTCTGCTCCTTGGGGGGCTGCCACCTGTATGCTGGGGCTCCAGGACCTGGGGTCTGCGCCTGTGTGCTGTTGTGATCCAGACCCTGGGAGGCTGCCGCCTGTGTGCTAGGGGGGTCCAGTCCTGGGGGCTTGTCATCTGTCTGTGTGTGTGTGGTTCTGGTCCCTAGGGGCTGCCATTTGTGCTTTGGGAAGGGGAGTCCCTGAGAGGCTGCTGCCTGTGTGGGGTGCTGTCTTCATGTAAGTGGGGGGTCTCTGGGGGTGCTGCCTGTGTGTGAGGGTAGGCTGTGGGGGGCCCCAAGGCGAACATTTGACATGGGGGTCCCCCCCTGAACTGCCGCCCTCCCCCGCACAAACCGCATTCCTGCACACAGTATTATTCCCCAGCACACAGTATTATTCCCCAGCACACAGTATTATTCCCCAGCACACAGTATTATTCCCCAGCACACAGTATTATTCCCCAGCACACAGTATTATTCCCCAGCACACAGTATTATTCCCCAGCACACAGTATTATTCCCCAGCACACAGTATTATTCCCCAGCACACAGTATTATTCCCCAGCACACAGTATTATTCCCCAGCACACAGTATTATTCCCCAGCACACAGTATTATTCCCCAGCACACAGTATTATTCCCCAGCACACAGTATTATTCCCCAGCACACAGTATTATTCCCCAGCACACAGTATTATTCCCCAGCACACAGTATTAGGCCCCAGCACACAGTATTATGCCCCCTAGCGGCCCCAGCACACAGTATTATGCCCCATAGCGGCCCCAGTATAATGCCCCATAGCGACCCCTGCACCCAGTATAAAGCCCCATAGCGGCCCCTGCACCCAGTATAATGCCCCATAGCGGCCCCTGCACCCAGTATAATGCCCCATAGCGGCCCCTGCACACAGTATAATGTCCCATAGCGGCCCCAGCACACAGTATTATGCCCCATAGCGGCCCCTGCACCCAGTATAATGCCCCATAGCGGCCCCAGCAAACAGTATAATGCCCCATAGCGGCCCCTGCACCCAGTATAATGCCCCATTGTGGACCACCCATAAACAATTATTGTACTCTGGGGATATTTCAGACCAGGGGAGGATACAAACAAAAAAAACCAAAAAAAAAAACAATGTTACTTACCTCTTCCTGGCTCCGGCGCACTCCCTGCTACTTCGGCCATTTTCAATGTTGGACCAGATCTTGCGTGAGTCGGGCCGGCGTCGCGATGCACAATGACGCAGGGCCGGCCCACGTAACGTCACCAAACAAGCCCAAAGCCTTCGGAGCGTATGAGAGGTAAGTAATGTTGTTTTTATGTTCCCTCACCTCCACTGGCCCTCCGATCATTATACTCTGGGGTCTGAAATGACCCCAGAGTATAATGATAGCAGTGTTTGTGGGTTTTGGCCCGCGGCCTCACTTACCGCTCCCAGTCACCTCCGCTTCCGCAGAATGGGAAGCGCAGGCGGCCATGAGCAGGAGCGGGAATTGGTAAGTAAATAGGGCCTGTTACATGCTGGGGTTACTCCAGAAGGTAACAGCCTATTAAAAGAAAAAAAAATGTCCTGGGCCCTGTGGCAGCTGCTACTGCTGATACCCTGGTAGTTACACTCCTGGGTCTGTGTGTTGTTGGGGGAGGGGATCAGGTTCTTGGGGGGGGGGGGGTTGCCATCTGTGTGTTGGTGGAGGGGGGTCCCGAGGGAGTGTCACATTTCGAGTGTGTGTGGAGTCCCTGCATGTGTGGAGGAGGTGGTTGTGGGGGTCCTGGGGGAGGGGGGCTGCTTGTGTGTAGGCAGGGTTGTGGGGCAGTGTAAGTCACGTGGTTCTGGTTACATAGCACAGAGACGCTGGAGGTATAACATACAGTAGTGCCCTCCTGTGCCCCTATGCTAAATGTATTCCCACTCCTCCTGCATTATAAATAGAATGGCCCCCACAGCCTAATGCATCACCCTTTCATATCCAGGGTGTGAACTGTATGCATAAACACTTTCCAACCCTGCAATGATTGCTGGCACCAAACTGACACTCATTGCTGTATAAAGAGGTTACCCACAATGTAGGGACTCCTTCAGAGCAGGAGGAGTCCCTGCATTAGAAGGGGCAAATCCAAGACATAACTTATCTGTGTTTCTTGACCAAGTGTAAACCCTTGACCGTGACTAACCCTGCACTTAGGTTTAGTTGTGGTCAAGTTATGACTGCAATTAACCCTTTCTAGTCCATGAGTTAGCAACTCTAACAAATGTTAATGTCACTATAATCTTTCTGTATAGCAGGTGCAGCCCTAAGGTACATTAGGGCTGCTATACTTTATTTGCATAGCAGGCTGTCTGTGTTTTGCCCGCATATTCATTAATATAACTTGACCCCCAATGTATTCACCAAGAACTCCCCAGACCTCCTGCAATCACTGATTCCATCTAAGTGATTGAATTGCTGATTACCCAAGAAGGGGTTAATCACAAGCTTGACATGACTGTGGTTCAGGCTAAGGGGCTACGTAGCGTCCAGCAGCAAAAAAGCTGCGGATTTCCTCTGCGGACTTTCTGCTTCAATTATACACATATGGAAGCTTCCGGCGTTTCCGTAGGTAGAATTGACATGCTGCGATTTCCAAAACCACGACGGTGTGTCCGCTGTGTGTATTTTACTGCAAAGTGGGGACGGGATTCGCATTTTTTTTGCCACGTTTCTGCCACTGGCAAACCGCGACGTATAGGCCACATGGGGCGCCTCCCCTTAAGGATTTATCCGCTTTCTCAGGATAGGCCAGGCCCCACACCTGATACCCCTCCAGATCTCTGGTACAGAGACTAATGGGGCAGCGCTGCGGTACCTACACTCACCACTACAGTCTGTACAGCAGCGGAGATCAGCAGGGGGGCCCGGCATTACCTATCCTGAGTTACTGTCCTCTCAGTAGGAGGCCTCACATTCTGGTGCTCAAATAACCAAAAAAGGGGTTTACTAGACTTCATTTGTGGCTAAGATCACATTGGCCGCAGAAATCGGCAGAGGGGAATTTCATTTGGCTATGATAGACTACGGTGATAACCAGGGGAGGTGGGATTATAAATAATAAATAAAATGGTTAATGAGGGTTGTGCCGAGGGTTTTATTTCAATCAAATATATTTTTTAAAATGTCGATGTTGTTTGTTTTATTAATATTACTGTAGGGGGAGCTTATTATATATAGACCCTATAGTGACCTACCTGTACAGAGTACACCGAGACCATGTACCTACCTATAGTAACTACAGAGTACACGGAGACCAGGAACCTACCTATAGTAACTACAGAATACACCGAGACCATGAACCTACCTATAGTAACTACAGAGTACACCGAGACCATGAACCTACCTATAGTAACTACAGAGTACACCCAGACCATGAACCTACCTATAGTAACTACAGAGTACACCGAGACCATGTACCTACCTATAGTAACTACAGAGTACACCCAGACCATGAACCTACCTATAGTAACTACAGAATACACCCAGACCATGAACCTACCTATAGTAACTACAGAATATACCGAGACCATGTACCTACCTATAGTAACTACAGAATACACCCAGACCATGAACCTACCTATAGTAACTACAGAGTACACCGAGACCATGAACCTACCTATAGTAACTACAGAATACACCCAGACCATGAACCTAACTATAGTAACTGCAGAGTACACCCAGACCATGACCCTACCTATAGTAACTACAGAGTACACCCAGACCGTGAACCTACCTATAGTAACTACAGAGTACACCGAGACCATGAACCTACCTATAGTAACTACAGAATACACCCAGACCATGAACCTACCTATAGTAACTACAGAATACACCCAGACCATGACCCTACCTATAGTAACTACAGAGTACACCCAGACCATGAACCTACCTATAGTAACTACAGAGTACACCCAGACCATGAACCAACCTATAGTAACTACAGAGTACACCCAGACCATGAACCTACCTATAGTAACTACAGAGTACACCCAGACCATGAACCAACCTATAGTAACTACAGAATACACCCAGACCATGAACCAACCTATAGTGACTACAGAGTACACCGAGACCGTGAACCTACCTATAGTAACTACAGAGTACACCCAGACCATGAACCTACCTATAGTAACTACAGAGTACACCCAGACCATGCCCCTACCTATAGTAACTATAGAGTACCCCCAGACCATGAACCTACCTATAGTAACTACAGAGTACACCCAGACCATGCACCTACCTATAGTAACTACAGAATACACCGAGACCATGAACCTACCTATAGTAACTACAGAGTACACCCAGACCATGAACCTACCTATAGTAACTACAGAATACACCGAGACCATGAACCTACCTATAGTAACTGCAGAATACACCGAGACCATGTACCTACCTATAGTAACTACAGAATACACCCAGACCATGAACCTACCTATAGTAACTACAGAATACACCCAGACCATGAACCTACCTATAGTAACTACAGAGTACACCCAGACCATGAACCTACCTATAGTAACTACAGAGTACACCGAGACCATGAACCTACCTATAGTAACTACAGAGTACACCCAGACCATGAACCTACCTATAGTAACTACAGAATACACCCAGACCATGTACCTACCTATAGTAACTACAGAATACACCCAGACCATGAACCTACCTATAGTAACTACAGAGTACACCCAGACCATGACCCTACCTATAGTAACTACAGAGTACACCCAGACCATGAACCTACCTATAGTAACTACAGAGTACACCCAGACCATGAACCTACCTATAGTAACTACAGAGACACCCAGACCAGCCCCCACCTATAGGAAATATAAAGGACCCCCAGAACCATGAACCCACTAATAGTAACAAAAGAGAACACCAAGACGAAGCACCTACTAATGAACTACAGAATACACCGAGACCATGAACCTACCTATAGTAACTACAGAGTACACCCAGACCATGAACCTACCTATAGTAACTACAGAATACACCGAGACCATGAACCTACCTATAGTAACTGCAGAATACACCGAGACCATGTACCTACCTATAGTAACTACAGAATACACCCAGACCATGAACCTACCTATAGTAACTACAGAATACACCCAGACCATGAACCTACCTATAGTAACTACAGAATACACCCAGACCATGAACCTACCTATAGTAACTACAGAGTACACCGAGACCATGAACCTACCTATAGTAACTACAGAGTACACCCAGACCATGAACCTACCTATAGTAACTACAGAATACACCCAGACCATGAACCTACCTATAGTAACTACAGAATACACCGAGACCATGAACCTACCTATAGTAACTACAGAGTACACCCAGACCATGAACCTACCTATAGTAACTACAGAGTACACCCAGACCATGAACCTACCTATAGTAACTACAGAATACACCGAGACCATGAACCTACCTATAGTAACTACAGAGTACACCCAGACCATGAACCTACCTATAGTAACTACAGAGTACACCCAGACCATGAACCTACCTATAGTAACTACAGAGTACACCCAGACCATGAACCTACCTATAGTAACTACAGAATACACCCAGACCATGAACCTACCTATAGTAACTACAGAGTACACCCAGACCATGAACCTACCTATAGTAACTACAGAGTACACCCAGACCATGAACCTACCTATAGTAACTACAGAGTACACCCAGACCATGTACCTACCTATAGTAACTACAGAGTACACCCAGACCATGAACCTACCTATAGTAACTACAGAGTACACCCAGACCATGAACCTACCTATAGTAACTACAGAGTACACCCAGACCATGAACCTACCTATAGTAACTACAGAGTACACCCAGACCATGAACCTACCTATAGTAACTACAGAGTACACCCAGACCATGAACCTAC